>JAGDQP010028063.1:0-24448 GCA_022664845.1 Lepisma saccharinum
ACGCAAAGCATTGCATTGTGCAACAAGCAGGTGCCAGAAATAGTATAGAGGTCAATAGTGCACAATATGGCCCACCGCCATATTGGGCAAAATGCGTAACTGTTTAAAATGAAAGAAGTGGGTATTTGAATTGCTTGTACTGAACACTCATCATCATAATATTTAGTAATTAAAACGAAGATAATGCCAGGTAATAAGGAAGCTATCTATTCTAGTACAAAGAATAAGAAGATTAAAACCCAAACCAAGCAAATGTCATCACGTTTAAAACGATCAGAATCTTCAACTGCTTCTAATAGTCCTGAGGAACCAACACTGAGTTGCTCCAGGTCTTGCGAGTCTTGGTTTTGTTACCTTTGTCAGGAAGACAGGGTTGCAGACAAGCTCTTTGTGTGTCTTAGCGCAAATACGTTCATGAAGAGTGTGTTGAAATCACCGCTAAAGATCACGGACCATGTCTTTGTCCCTTATGTGAGACGTGGCGTTCTAAACTTCTTCGTTTGTGTTACACTTTTTCTTATTCATTCATATTTTGTCTTCATGTATGTTCACTTGTTTTTCACAAATTTTGGTATTTTGTATTAACACAATTTCTTCTTTTTTCAATGTCTTATAAATTATGTATTTTTGAAATGTGTATCTCTCAGTATGTAGCATATATGAGTAAAACAGAAAGTTTAACATCATATTTGCCATACGCTCCTGTTTTCTATAGCGGGCCATATTGTGAACACCATGTTCATAATATAGCCCATTTCCAACATTTTAGGTTTCAATTTATTACATTGTTATGCGTCATTTCTATATTGGGAGCAAATAGTCTCCCAACTTGATGGTTTAGTCGATTCGCACGAATAAATAGTTTTCTTAGTGAAAAACATCACCAAAGTTAAGGTGGACCATATTCGGGCCGTCTACTATATATTCATTGACCGAGAATTCTTTGTCCTCTCAGGTTAGTAATGTAGAGTGCTTGACTCACTGCGCGTGGTTCATGCAGATCCTGAGTTGTAGTCCCGGGCTGACTTTTTTCGGTATCTCATGTGTTATTACACCTTTCAAAACTTTCCACTTTGCAACTGTGAGATAGAAAGAAGTATGTGATATTAATTAATCTAAGAGAAAACAATAACATTTTTTTAGATGACACAAAACAGATAAGTATGTTGATCCAAAATTTCTGTAATTGTACACCTACACAGAAAAAATGATTTGTTTAGCACAACCAAAAAAGTTTGTTTGTGCTTATTTGCTAATTTATTTGTTTAAAAAAAATACTGCGTAGGCACGTTGTTTTATTTCTATATTCCCTACAAATAATTGATTGGAATAATATATATGAAAAGTTTGAGTTTGCTTGAAATCAGAGGAGTCGATTAGGTGAGAATGTAACGCCACTTTCAGTATTTAAAATGTGTTGATATTTGGTAATTTTGTTCTTCGAAAACCGTTATAGATATAAAAAATAAACGATTTTTTTTAAAAAACACACACACAGAAAATAAAAATGTGGGTGCTCTTGGATTATGATTTTAAGGTAAGCAAGAGGACCCACGTTTTTATTCTGTGATTCATATGATTAATTCAGTTTATTATTTTCTTACTTTTTAGTGCATCTTAAAAAAGCGTGTTTTTTAAAAAAAACTTTTAAAATTATTTTTATGTATAGTAGATGAATATTAAACTCCCTGTGAGATAGACTACCCAATATTCACACAATAGTTGCGGCGTTGCGTTTAATTTCGGATAATTTCTAATTATTTTAATTAATTAATTACAGTTAACTGGATTATTCTGTCGTATATCTAATGATTGAATATCGGAAGCAAGCAAGTTTACAAAATTTCAAAGAAATAGGATGATGGGAAGAGATTTAAAAATTAATTACAAGATCTGTATCAGAGATGAAACATGATTACAGAGCAAGTTAATATAAGGCGTATAATAATAATGATGAAAATCAAAGTTTGGGAACTTATGATGAGAAATCAAAATCAATTGATACACTTATAATTCGATGGAAAGCATTTGAGATTCGAATAATAGTTTTTCAAAATATTTGAAAAGCCCCCCCCCCCACATTTGATGTCGTTCAGAAATGTTGGGGGTCATATCACCCTATGAGTTTTTATACCATTAATGGGTACTATGCGTTGACAAACTAGGATCGAAATCCTTGAAGCCGTTCTCGACATATTGAAATCGACCAATCACAGAACTACCCTTTCCTGATTGGCTCAAAAGAAAATTCCAAAAAACCCGTTTGATTGAAATCGAACGAGCCGTTTAGGCTCCACGTCAAGAGACACTATACTGACGCGCACACACACACACACACACACAGAGAGAGAGAGAGAGAGAGAGAGAGAGAGAGAGCGAGCGAGAGAGAAAATCGCGAAACCTACTTTCTTGGTGTCCATGAAACGTGGAGATCCGCCGAAATCTCGATGTCGAATTTTTTCACGATCACGTACTTTCCTTCCATATACATGAAGCGAGAAAGTAAAAATGGACCAAGAAAGCCAAGTTAGAACACTGGAATCGCAGTGAGAAATGTTACACTATTACATAAAAAATAATTGAACACATATATTTCCATATTTGCGGGAAAATGGTTTGAGGGGGACGCTCCCCTCCTCTGAAACATCCAAAATGAAGACCCTTCGATTTTTGTACAGATTGGCACACGAAGACTGCGTAATAATGGAACATGTATATTTGCATATCTGCAGAAAACAGCGTTTGGAAAAAAAAACTACAAAAAATGAAGTTTGGTCCAAAATAAACTAAAACGAAAGCCAGTTTAAAGGAAGGGGGTTTCCCCATCAAACCCGTTTCGCAGATATGCAAATATACATGTTGCATTATTTTTATGTAGTATACGCATGCCAAATTGTTTATCATTCGAAGTGTTTTCACATTGCATTCTGTTCTTCCGTTTTTGTAGTTTTCGATGTTCCGAGGAGGGGGGGGGAGGGTCCCATAAAACGTGTCTCCGTAAAACGGTCAAATACGTGTTTCGTTATTTTCGATATGTGTACCAATTTTCACACAAATCGGTGTACCAATTTTCACACAATCACACACTTGGCGAACCTTCCTTGTAAGACCTGAAGATGAAAATACCGTGCCTTTTCTGATATTCAAATCTGACAGCCGGTAATTTTTTTTTTTATACCTGCAGTTAGCTTCGAAGGGTAAAGTTTATTTTCGATCACGCTTGCAACATCGAAAATTAAATCAGTGGTGGGTTCTCGTTTACTTTTATTTTACTTCCTACAATAGAGACACACACACACAAATATCGAAAGCTATACCAGAATTCTATTCATGCCCTCTCACTCGCAGCGCCATTTGCTATACAAAGATGGTCGGCCGCCTTCGGCTATTGCGGAAAGAAAGGAAATGACAGCTCTTAGTTTGTGGACTAGCACAGACACACTGCAATACGTTGTTCCCGACCAACCCTGATAAGATGGGACATAATTAGTGCCCTCCTACCAACACGCAGGTAGAAAGGAGAACGCCACTTTTATGACAGGAGTCTCATGGTTTGCACATCACCAGCAGCAAATTGTTCCGATTTCGTGAAGTACGTTGGCTTGGAATCCCCCGCCTTGCCTCTAGAAGTTCGGACTGTGACCTAAAGAGGCGCTGGGAATTCCCGCGATCGAAGAGCTATCTATTGGCAGAGAAATGAAGTTTCAACCACTCATTCCCCTTTAACAGTAATTTGCTCGTCGGAAACCGCAGATCACACGCCGCTAGGGTTGCCACCTTTTCATGAATAAATTACGGGACACTCGGCACAAAAATACTGGACAAATCTGAAATAACGTAAAATGAAAAAAAAAGACTAATTACGCTCTGTACTTCTTATGATTACCCGCACCGTTTACAACCTCCTACTCACACTATAAATACATTCGCGAGTGGAAAAAATATATTTTAATTTTCTAGCCACAGACCCGTTGTCCAGAGTCTTTCAATATAGCGACAAAATTCAATTTTGTAGTTTTAAAAGAATGTGTAACTGCCTCCACATTTAAGAAGAAGAATAACCAGACCACCCAGAAAACACCCGAGTCGTAATCTTTCTCGTCCAATTAATCACGTAGAAACCCATGAGGCGTGAAAATGTTAGTACGCATTTTGGTGTAGCGAAATTGCAATTTTTTAATCAGTTTTATGAAGGACCCACAAATGGCCACGAAGTGCCGCCCGAAAATCGTCATATTGTAGTACTTTCTTGCTTCTCATACACGAATGTGAAAAAAGAATATATTTTCACCATAAGACGTGCATAAGGTGTTGATAAATTGACTTGCTTTTATTATAGAAGCAAACTTGCTGCCCATAGAACAGGTGACTAAAAAGCACAGAACAAGTGTATTAAAGCGTGTAGAGAACACTATGCAGGGAAGCGTTTGCGAAAGAACACATTGAAGGATGTGTTCTTCCGACTTATGGTCACATCTGACCCCAGTCTTATCATCTCTGTGACAGAAGCATGAAGTGCTAATAGTGAGGAAAAGTCTCCCAGTAGCAGTACTTGCCCTATTGAAGGTTTCGCAGTTATGAGTTAATAAACTGAGGACCTTGCAATCAAAACTTTTTTTTTTAACAAACACAGTTCTGTTCATGATTTTATGTAAATGAAACAAGAAAATAACATACTTTTAATTTTTACTTCATTTAAATCCTTAATTATAGAAACGTAAGGGTAAAAATTGCATTAAAAATTTCGCGATTTTTTTTGCAATATTTGGACCACTGTGTACAGTTGGCTTTACTGTCAGGTATCAATAGGAGAGAACAGGAAGCACGAGTATTATACACTGTCATGTTGGGATATGAGGATCTGGGCAGAGTCTACTCACCAATCTGCATAGTAAAGAGTTGGAAAATAATCCATCACAGTTTATTTGTTAAAATTATTGATATGTTGAAAATATGTGCGCGAATTTACCTACTCGCAATACGGGACAACCAATCATAATACGGGATGCGTAATTTTTACCTACATTCAGTATTATACGGGACAGATGGCAACCCTACACGCCGCATATTAACAAAGCCAAATTTGATTTTGAGCTGATTTCGGTACGCTTGAAGTTTCTTGAGTTCAGTATGTTCTTAAACGGCGTTAATATATTAAAGGTAAATTAGGTTTCTTCAGAATATCTTTCTCGGTACGGTCCAGTATACGCACAGATTATTTATATGATAATAATACTTCGAATCTGGAGTAAAATAGTATAAACAATTAGAAATACAGGTCAAAGCATCCACCAGGAGCGAAAAGTCTTAAAAGTGTTGTATCACATTTAAATTAGAAGGAATCCCATTAGACTCAATAAGTGATTTTATATAGAGAGAGATGTATGCTTCCTACGTTCCATGAAGACCATATTATATAAATAATAAACAAAAAGTACAACAATAAACTGAAACAATATGTTTAGGAATTAAATATTTTGTAGTTTTATTATATTGTTATTGCAACAATAAAAATATATTCCGTTTCCCCACTATAAATAATATCGAACTCTTTATCTATTAATGGATCCGGCGAACATGTATGTCATAATACTCATAGGAATTTATATTTTACCAGTGTGTGATTTCGAGTTGACTGAATATAATAATTTCTTTGCAAGAACTTAATAGGTAAGAATAACACTAATCAACCTAAGTGTGTCAACAATATTTTTGCACCATTTTCTGGTTAGACATGAATTTTCTTCAACTTTCGTTTTTGAGTAGATTTTAGACATACAAAGATACTTGTAATTAATGGTCTACGTTCATGTTCAATAGCTATATTTTCAATAATCGTACCAGTTTGGTAGCAAAAGTACATGTTCATATTTTATTTTAAATATTTTGATTTTATTTCGCACAGAACGAAAATATAGTATTGCAAAAAATAACCGAATGCATCATTATCACATTTTTAACGCAGAGAAATCCGAACTTTCTGCCGGTTAAACTTCCTAAAGTTATGAAATGCTTAATTAATATTTTGTAGAGTAGAAAAAAATCTTCTGTATTTGTATATGTGCTTTAGTCTTCTTTAGTTAATGTAGACATGAAAGATTTTCCAATTTATTATTATAGTAAGATGTCTTTTTTATAATTTAAACTCAGAAATTAGGCAGACGCGTGGACATCTTGTCATGCAAGTGAAATGCACCATTTTAAGGTTGTGAGTTGCCAGTCAGTTGTATATATATATATATATATATATATATCGGTGTGTGTGTGTGTGTGTGTGGTCTGGAAGGTTTGAAATTAAAATACTGGGATTAGTGCGTTCATTTTATAATTTTACTCGCCGAGGTATCTAGCATTTGGTGCGGGTTGAATGAAATATGTTGGTAACAATAACAGTTTCACTACTAATGGTGCTGCAAATATCGCTACTACTATAACTAATAATAATAATAAAAATAAATGTACTATGTTTTTTCAAAACAATCCAAATTTAAGTTGTAAAGCACGTACATTATTTATTGAATTCACGTTGTTTTCGTCATTAAATATGGTAAGGAGGGGTTTCTTATCTCACTGTTACTATGGCCTTTGTGACCATACTCCGTTGAAGATGACATAATCGGGAGAAAACGACTCTATTAGAGGGATGGCACGTTACCCATTATGTTGAATTTATTTTATGGTTTTCAGGTATCTCAAGTAATCAGATCAGGGATATTAGAAGGTAGTCGGCAAGGGGCTAGTAACTTTATCTGGCGGGACTGAGAAAAAATCTCAAGATGGGTGGTTGCTGGTATCGTCCCAGGAACTTCTGATTCTAAGCCAAGGCTCTACCAGTTGAGCTACGACCGCTCACTTCCACGTATTATTTTATAACGTCAAGTCTTTTGAATCTCATTTACAAGTATGGTCGTTAAGGAGAAAGTAATTGAAAACAGATGCATAATTTAGCAGAATACAATTGAAGAGTACAGAGAAAGAAGAGGATGCCCATTTAACAAAATAATAATGAGTTTGCACTCGTTACAAATACTACGCAATGTCATGAAACTGCTAGAGAATTTCTATCGAAAAGCTCAAATAATCCACAAGTTCTGGACGGATTTTAGAATATTAAATACATGGGAGTAAATGGGAGGGTTAGACTTCAAAATGCGTTGTACGAGAAATCACCTGTTGTTTTCAGTTATAAAATTGCCGATATCAGTAGACTTAACATACTTGTATCTACAGTACTTACGTTAGAAACAAATAAGAAACAAAAATAATCACTTGACGTAATAACAAATCGAGAATTATCAAAGTGATGAAAGCACGATCTTAACAGAAATTTTCAATTACTTTAAATTATGCCCCAAAGAACTCAGAAAACAATGAACATATCTTTTTCAACAAGAATGTTATAATTCATGCAATGCATATTTAATGACTAGAACTCCATTAGATGAACTTTCAGTTAAATGACTACATACGAATCTTTGAAAGAATCATAATAGACCAATTTCTCATTGTGTACCAAATATTTAAGAGATTTGACTGCATTAAGTGCATCATATCAACGTAGAAATATTGTATAAACATTTAAAATGTTATGGTACGAGGATAAGTATTAAATTAGGTCTACTGCTGAAAAGTATTATAATGATTTAATATATCATAAATATGCTCAAGATTTTGAAAGACAGTTTAACTCAGTGAAAGCAATCAATAAACATTTTGTTTTATTGTTCAAACTTCTCTGAATTATACAAAATACAACTGGTAATATGATTTTAGAAACATCCAGTCAATTCCTTACTATTGATTGAATCCGTGAAGCAAACAGAGTGCTTGATATGTTATTGTCCACATGTATTATATTACTTATTACAGGAGTATGATAACATTATAAAATAAACTATATTATTTGTCTCGATTCTGGGCTAATATTTCGCAAACGCCCAATTTTTGTAGACTATTTACTTTTAATTTTTTTCACATATTACATTTTATAATCATTCTGTAACTTTCGAACATAAATGTCATATCTATATAAGGTGTTTACCTACATTTTTATTAGAACGGGAATACGATGTGTGACACAAAAAAAACCGGACTGAAGTAATAACTCAGAGTACTTTCAATATTGGTTCCTGTCGGTGGTTTCACCTTGAAAGTAGTCCCCCTCTGCTTCAACATATTTCTTCATTCGCCGCTGCCATTGTTCGTAACATCCCTGGAAGTCATCTTCTGTAAGGGTCTTTAGTACCTTTTCCGTTTCTTTCTAACCTCATTAATGGAGGTAAAATGTGTTCCTTTCAGTTGAGATTTGATTTTCGGGAACAAAAAAAATCACAGGGTACCAAATCAGGCTAGTACGGCGGATGCTCTAACACTGCAATGTTTTTTTTCTAGCCAAAGATTGCTGTACGTATAGTGCCTTGTGGGCGGGTGCATGGATTGTCGCTTTGTTTCGGGGTCATAGGTAAATATCCACGTTTCATCGAGAGTTCAAACCAAATCCAACAAATTTGGGTCGTCGTCAATCCTTTTCAAGTTTTCCAAGTTTCACGAGAAAATTGATGTTTATCCTTTGTTCTACATTCACGCTCCTCATTTTCCGCCAACGCACTGACACACGTGTTCACTCATTGTCGCTTGTATCGCGAATGGCTGGGCCGGGTGATTCCAATTCATGGTACTAGGTAGGGGAGGTATGGTAGTTTATCCCTGCAAAAACAATATGCACCATGTTAATTATTTTTAATAATACAGCTACAATCAGTTTTTTTTGCGTCACACCTCGTATTTTGAAAGGGAAGATGTGTTCATTAGATTTACAATCGTGAGTTTTATCTTTTTTATTTAAATAAGCTGTTGCCCTGCGACAATCAAGCTCATGTATTATTTAGTAACTCGTGTTTCGTATGGGTAAGTCTTGATAATTTTGCTGTATTATTTTGATTTTATTTTGTTTATCACACTTTGGAAATAATTATGTTTATTTTGATTGATATGGAAGCCAATGTTTATATTTTGAATTAATACAGAAATACTTTTTAAGGTCTGGATTACAAAGGATAGAGTGGTGTTCGTAATGTCAAAGTGGCTTGGCATAATCCGTAGTAAAGTAAATAATTGATTCATTCGAAACTGAGGGCAAGCTTCAATTTCCCAGTTCTTTCCTAAAGTTTCTTAACATTATTACCTAAAAAGGTTAGATCATAGTGAATAATACAAATTCCTTACAACATTTTTATTGGAAACGACGCGTAGTGATCAGTACAATATATGGACCAAAACATCGAAAGAACAGAAGTACCCGACATCTTGGAATAGTGTCAGTAATGACAGTATGTTACCACATATGCCTAAACCCTTCAAGTAAAAGTAACAATTCAGTTTATGTTACAAAATACATAAGTATCCATATTTGCTGTAATGCAATCCAAGGAAGACTAATGCATTTCTCAAACATTTTGAAACTACTAGAAACAGTAGGAATTTGAAATTTATGAATTTAAGGCATCTACGACTTAGACCGGGATGGGGCTGAGAGAGGAATGGGAAAATAGCTTACAATGTCTTGATCGAGCTACTATACCAGCATTCGCATGGTGAAATAAAAGGGAAGTTTAAACCGTCGTTTCTACCCATTTCTCATACAATATCCGCGACGTTTCTACCTGAAGCAGTAGAGCTGTGTAAAAAAACAACGAAGTCAGTACAACCCATCATCCAGAAACATTTTGAGGGCCCGCTAACAGTGCCAGTTTTACTCAAATAGAATTAACTTTATGCATTTCAAGAATGTCTGCTGGGCGCTACGAAATCCCTACAAACTCCTCATGAGAAGAACATTTTCTTTGAATTACTGAATTCGCATATCACCCACCCACACACTCCCACACACGACATTTTCATTTGGAAATCCTGCTTCTAAAATTATGAGTATTTCGGGCACTGTATGTGACCAGGGTACAAAACAAAGAACACTGTTATAAATCTCTTCAAATTCCAGAATACTCTACTAGTTACCTCATTGAAACCAAACAACAAACTGAAGGTTCCTGAGACTTTTATCATCAGAAACTTTCCAGGGAAAATGCCAATATCACAACACTTTCTAATTGTGTGTGTAGTATCTCACACGTGAGCACCTCTGAGTAGGGGACGTTAGAAATAAGAAAGTGAAACGTAAACAGAGAAGTACCTTACCTTCAATTTGTAAGGTTACATAATATTTGAATTTCACTTTTAGCTACATTTACTAAGAAAAAATTCCCGCAATCGTGCTTGATATTTGAAACTGCTGTTTCACGACATGCTTTAAAATACCGCTAACCAACAACAATGGGACCCCTTCAAGGCAGCAATATATTATATATATTTGTATTTAATTATCGAATATTTTACTAATAATGCAAGTCTTTCCTTTACACATAAGTACCATAAAATCCAGTCACGTGTTAGTATTTCAAGACAGTTCATCGTGAGCTCACATCGCAGACGCCAGTAGGTAGAGCGGAATGAAAAACGCAGCTACTGGAAACGAACAGAAAGGGAGGTAACAAATCACTTCTATAAACAAATTCAAATATCTACTCGAGTCCGCGCGGCCGCTTTAGGATTAAAGCTTTCTTTTCTCCCTTTTACTTTGAGTAGATCTGGAAAATAAATTATACTGCTATTATTAGTGAACTTACTGAAAATAGCTATGCGTTTGATTGGCTGGGGTTTTCAGTAATATTTATTTTCCAGGGTGCATGTTATATTTTGTACCAAACAAATATAATATACAATCCACTAATTGATTCATAATTTTCTATTCAAAATCTACAAGTATTAAAACATTTATCAATCAGTAGACTAACTCCTTCCTCGAGGGAGAAGCCTTATCCAGTAGTGGATTGAATATGGCTTTGATTTATTATATATTGTAAAGTATATGCATCACAATTAGAGTTTCATATATTTAGATACAACGAAGAATTAATACCGGGAGCCACCCATAGTGTAGGTATATGCCCCTATAAAAATTGCACATGTGAAAATGGATCGTTGCAGTTGCACAAACTTGAGTACAAAAATACTTAATTGAAGATACGATGCGCATCAATAAACTGTAATACTTTGTTAATTGTGGTTTTAACTGAGAAACACTCAGAAATTTTACACTGATGTGGATAAACACTTTAAACAACGTTCGCTTTCCTATTTGGTTTGCTTGTGCCATACTCAAATATCTTTATATTCCTGTAACGTTAAGCTTATAAAAAGATACGCCCTTCCTCCCATCTGGTAGACAGTGTGTAAGTAAAACAGCTAATATTGTTCATAGTATAATTTACAGGTAAACACCATAAGTATCGTTTCATAATTATAATAAAATGAATGAGAGGAAACTATTTCTATTACAATACAATTAAATTAAAACAGTAGCAAAATTAAAACAGAATTATTTCAGTAATGGAATAAATAACCAATGAAAATGTTTATTGATAAAAGATAAATTCTTATGAAGGCAGCCTCAGTCCCTTCGTCTTTCCAACGAAGATGAAATATAATCACTGCATTTTTAGTTTCTATAATAAATTATGCAAGTAAAATATAATTTATAGTTATAGGACTCAGTAAATTTTTACCTAATACCAGTTTCGAGGATGACCAAATCAGGAATTGTACCAGTCCTCCCGTCTCCCCTATACTTGTAACAACCTCAAATTGTCGAGCAAAGAGCCATAACATTGATTTTGTACAGCTAGAAAGCTGTAGATACCTGGAAATAAACATTTACGCGACAAATTAAATTTATACCCCCCATAGTTAAAAAAATAGTCTTATTGTCCTTGACCCCAAAAATAGTCATGGAATATCATTATTAGTTTTCTTTAGCTTAGAACTTTAGCCATATACGAGAAGAATAAAAATATGCAAGTTCTGGGGCAGAGAATAAACATTGTACAGGCTCGAATTTCCAGTAAATTTCTGGCGTTGATAATTTCCTCTAATGTACCTGTCTCAAGCTGGAGTTCCTGGTATGCGGATTTGAGTTCTACATTCCCGTAATGCGCTTTCTTTTTAAAATACGTACAATACAGAAGTTAATCTTAGATTTAGAGCGATATGGTGATAAATCACACAAATTTGAATCTTAATTAAGTTACATCATTTACGAATAACCTACCTTGTAATTAGAATGTTCTGACCAAGAGATGGTGTTAAGCCTAATAGAAGGTAGGTAATGGCTGGCATGTTAGAACATGAAACCCAATGTTTAGGTATGATTTTTTTCTCATACCGCAATGACGGAGCAGCGAGAATGATTCTCAAATCCGACTATAGTTCTGTATTTAATGTTGTGGTGCAACATTCAGGCTTCTACACAAAATATTCTCAGCTTGATGTCTCTTAAATATATATATATATATTTGTTTCTTCATTGACCAAATGCTTTTAATATTTCTTTTTGCATTTTGTACAGTGATTTCTGTACACCATGTTTTTAACTCAGGGCAAACTCAATAACTATAACCGGATCTTCCGCGTAGCAATTATAGCGAAAACAGAACGTTGAACTTACTATCTATTTCCCTCATGTACTTTTAAGGTTCAAATACATTTCATATATAAAGGGGAAAGGAAATAACTTGTGTTGTTTCCATACTGTGAACTTTTTCTTTCTCTCCAAACAGGTGCTGTGAACAACAAACTTGTAAGTTATAACTATTAATACAACGATTCTCAGCAGTAAACTGCAAGCAGAAAAAGATTTGAATGAGAAGGTTGAAGATGGAAGTTTCGCCAAGCTTCAAATGGCATGGGTTACATGTAATGAACTCAGGTACAACACATTTAGTGTTTGGGAATTTTTCTTTGTTAAAGATTAAACGTTGATTTATAGGTTTCGTTAATGTATAGAAGTTCCACGCAGCACCTCCGTTGAAAACCATACAACTTGATCATTTTTACCATTTACCATTTTCATGACAGTTTCAATTTCGAAGTTTCGGTCGTGAGGCCATGCCTTCCATCTGAAATGACTCGTTGACGTGATGTAAGACGTATATGAAGTGAACAGGGTGCAACTGTCGCTTCCCTAGTTAGTCGTGTTATAAATGAAACAAAGGAGAGAGGGATAAGAGATAAGAAATGAAAAAGAAGAGGCGAGATGGATCGTCATCCATTGACTGAGAACTTGAATCATAAAGTTATTAAGGCTGTATTGGAAGTATATGTAAGATCATAAATTGAATGTTGAAATTAAAATTATGGTTGACGACCAGAAATTTTTTTCTGGAGAATATCAATAATCACAGGGATTTTATCAAAGAGAGTTGATTTGTCTCTTAAACGAGGGAGATCTTGACTAATGGAATAAAGGAGATCACTAGTGAAAAAGTCTGTAAACAAAGAAAATATTTCCCTTAGAGTACCAGCAGTATTGACTTCATTTTTCTTAAATGCAGTTGAAGAAGCATGTTTTTGAGGCACAAAATCAGCAGATGGTTTGATAGTATCAGGCTGTGTTTTCTTGTTGGTTTGTAGATTGAGAAGAATAGTTTTGAAGACTTTGCAGCCTCGATAATTAGAAGTGTGATTTACACCACAATTAGCATAATTTGGTGAATTATCCTGAGCAGATTTAGTGCAATCTGAGGTAAGATGAGTATCCCCACCTTTGAGACATTTAGGTATATTGAAACATGTAATCTATGGAAACTCATGAACTAAAATAACCAAATTGTGAAAACAAGGATGCAAGAGGCTTTAACTTCATATCAAATTCAGCTTCATAGGAAAATATATTATCAAGGAAGCTTGTACCAGTTTCAAAAAATAAAAAATTGCTGTTAATTTGTGGCTCTCATGTTGATATCATGAATTTGGTACAAAATAGAGTTACTCTGGAGTTGCTCGCTAGTGCACCGATCTGTTGATAATAATTTTTATTATTATATATTAGTAAATTAATAATAAACATTTCTGAAGTTTTATTTATGGCCTTTAGGTCTCAAAGTCTCAGCTCGGGATAGGGGAGCAAAAAAAATATTTTTTATATGTACTATCGACGCCAAAAATAAATATCCAACCATCTCAAACGTATGCAACCCAAATCGAATGAAAGTTTAATGAGTTGCGTCACGATAGGAGAACCTGAAAATTTCATTAGTGTGTTTATGATAAATTTAAAAAGAGATGGAAAGTGGAGAAACAGCGCAGTACTACTACCTTAATGCTTCATAAATGTCAAAGAAATTCGTGATGTTAACTTTATATTTAATCAGGGACGGCGATTTGTAAATAAATATTGGAATGGGAAAGGATTTAGTGAAATCATTGTTAGTGGAATCGTTCTTTGATTTTCAGACCTGAACCCTGCTTCGGATAAAAAATCTAAATTTAATTTGTATTCCTTGTTAATTAGAAAGACAATTCAAATTAAATTTAAACTGTTTAGGCTGTTAAAACTTCAAGCTATTTTCATTATTTTTTAAAGTATTCAGTAAATGTTTTTAATTTATTGTGTCTGTTGATAACTGTTTTGAATTATTTACTTTCATACTGCTTGAATATTTTTCTCAAAATGGTGTTCGTCAAAAAATGCTTATCGACGGTCTTATTTGAATTTAATTTAATTGTACACTACCATATTTTTCCATGTTTATAAGCAAAATAACATATTTTCCCAAATGTCTACAGTACTCTAATTCCACAGCAACGACCCAAGATGCACAACTTGTATGGTGTGAAAGAACTAGCCCGTATGCTCTTTAAGGAGCTGTAGTGAATGTCGCGTAATCTGCCACGTGTAGACGAAGCAAATCATTTGAAAGGAAATCTATGTCTTTTGCCTGAAAATAATTCCTCAATCAGTAAATAGGATAGGGCTATGAAACGCCCCCAACCTAAGATCCCAAAACAAGGATCACAGAGACAAATAGGGTCGCCAGGAGCCTAGAGTACCCACGCAACGCATCTAACCTAACCTCTAGCTCCATACATTTTCTACACCCCAGACGAGCGGCGCAGAAATGCCTTCCAGATTTAAGAATGTCTGGGAAAGAGGATTCCAGATCCTTGTGATCGCTGTAAAGAAAATTAATTTAGATCGAGGGAGGAAATACCGGTAAGGCGACACCTCCAATCTTTTAATTAGATCGTCAGTTTATACTCCGAAGTACCAGCTGGTTCAGATTAGCGACAGATTAATAAAGCAAAACGCAAATCTTTACTTGGGAAATAATCTCAAACGATGATACGCATAACGACTCATATGTGACTCATACTGTGTCTTTACTCACTTCGAAGTCTACATGGTGGCAAAATACCATGTCTTACCTTTACCTTAGTAGGGCCCACACGTGTAGTCTGGAATCGCAATTCCTAAAATAAAGACGAACGAACACAAACGAATGAAGTCGCAACTCAATCCAAACGTAGTGTCATAACAAATGCAAATATTTATTCACACAAATCACATGCTGGAGTCACTTCATATGTCAACGCAGAAATAACCAGAAATTCAATATATAGTTCCTTTCCCAAGTTATCACATCTCAGCTGGCGAAAGAATCCTTCCACTGGTCTACGGATTTATGAACCGACCTAATCTAATTAATATCACATCACTCACAACGATAGGTTTACCGAAACACAGAAATAATTTAGTATCAATTGCTGTCAACTTCACGTAACGATTAGTAGTTAAATTCCAATGAATATCAAGTCAAACATTAAATAACTCACTGCACATTATAAATATTACTAAACACTGCATGAGGATTATCAACTAATGCCTTAGATCGTACCTGGCTAACTGAGAGGTTTCTATACTACGTTGACTGAACATAAACACAAGATTTTTCGAAGAAATATAAAATTTCAGAATTTCAATTTATTACTTTGAATTTACATAATGCACGTTTTCGGATATGATAGTTTCATCAGAATCTGAACAGAATTACTGTTGAGTTGAAGGAACAAACAAATTTGAATGATCTATCTGGTGTACATTGAATTAATTAAGTAGAACTGAAAGTTGCGTAGTCACATATAAATGTCCATAATTTCTATAATAATTAATAAATTTTGTTGATATTTTCACAAATTATTTCCAAAAAATTGTTATTTAATTTAAAAAAGTTTTATCACAGCATTACTTACACGAAAGAAGTTCTAGTCCAAAATACTTCATAAAGAAAGAATCAATTTAGCTCTATTAATTAGGTGACGTCATTACAGATGATTACTACATTATACAAAAGACGTTTTGAATAAATCTTAAAAATGCAAAATAATATTATAAAGTATGACTTTTTTTTATCGGAGAATAGTGGCTGGAGTTGAAACCAAGATTATCGAACCATGTCGAATAATATTAAATTTACTATTAACATCAAAACGGTACGCAAAAATAGTCGAACAGACATGTTGCTAATTTGATCAAGTAATGAAAATATGTGGTAGCTGTCAAGCATTACTAACCGGGAATTTCGAATGGATTTGGAAACTGGAGACGAAAAATAGGCATATGACTATAGAAATCTAACGATCCGATATTTGTAATGTAAGAATTCGGTTAATAGCGGCCCTATACTGAAATTTAGAACATACTGTACATTTTGATAAATAATCTCAAAATAAAATAATAAATTTAATGAGGTGAATATTTCGAAATAATGTCGCTGAAAAGTTCTGGTAGCACTTATATCGGTTCTAATTCTTCTTACTAAGATTTACTATAATTTTTCGGAACGGACGAAATCAGTCGAAATATTATCAAAATATTTACTAAATTTAGTGTTTATATCTACCTCTCGTAGACAGGGCTTAGGAAGTACAGATGACGGAAAGCCCATACGTCCATTCGTCTCGTCATTAAAATTGGAACTGAACTAACATGGCGTGGGAGAGCGGTTCTCCCAGGAAACGGAGAAGAAGGCTGATTCACACCAATCAGCAAAAAAACAAGTCACGAAGCATTGACTAGGGTCCAATCAAAAACAAGCCTTAGATCCAAGTCTTTGCTGCGTGACTAACGAAAACCTGGATGTATAACGATTAAAATCTAAAGCAGAAATCAAAACGAAACACGCTCATAGGGTCTAAAACAAACCGAAGAGAATGAGCTAAAGAGAACACACAGAAAGGAAACAAAACGGAGACTAAGAAAATAAAAGGGGAGAAAATAAATATAAAAATGGAACAGCAACTAGACTGTTACAGCTAAATTCCATAGATGAGTAGAAAATGCAGTTGCATTGGATAGTTTTGACTCTTTATACTCCATAACAAATAGCTATGTGGTGTATGTGACGGGAAACATGTGAAGTGGTGTCTTTCCCCGAAAATCGGGATATATGCCCACTATCTAAATGCTTTGCATCAAATAAGACTATTTTTCTTTAGGCAACTTACAAGCAAACATACTGATGGGGCAGAAAAAAACTTCTAAATTCCTTTTTTCCAACATGGTTAGAATGTCAAAATATGTGCACATGCAAATTTTTGGAAACTCGAGAGCACCTACTTTGGAAGATATGGGTGATATAATAGTCAAATTCTTGTTTCTGAAGAGTGAAGAAAAAGTGTGAAATTACCTTTATATTTGTAAAATGCTGAAGAAAATGGAAATCATATGTTGGGTACTGGGTGGAAGGCACTACCTGTTGTTCGGTATGTTCTTCACGGCCGCCATCTTGAAGTTCACCATTTTGAATCTCCATTGGTTTTCTTAAATGGGAAAGGGGTCGTGTAATATATCATTCTGGGCTAGAATTTGACTAGAAACACATTTCTGAATTCGGTTTCGCCGTAAATGTATTATTGTGAGAGATAATGGTATCTTACATCAGTAAAAACTTTGGTAAACTTTATTTTTATATGGGCCAGTCTAGTATATTTGGACTTCGGCCCGTCTCAATTAGTTTTTAGCTGTTTAAATCCACACCTATGCCCCTGCTGGGACTCGAACCCAGGACCTTTGAGCCGATAGCCTACCGCCGCAGACCGCTCGGCCACCCGGCCGGCATCTGACATTAGTATGGGCTAATGATACAGTTGCGTGAAAAGACCCATTTAGTTTTGAAAGAATGAAGGAATTGTAAACTAAATCAAACAAATTCATATCGAAATGGGAATATAATCAGGACCAATTTGTAGGAGAAAACGAGAAAGCAGATTATGTGCTGCTTTTGCTATTGCATAATGTTGTTATGAAATCAGTATAATAATGGCATCAAATAATTAAAATAAATATTGCAAATGATTTGAAATCAAGTAAATAAAGAACAGAAAATAGCAAATATTGAACATTTTCCAAAGAATTGCAAAAGATTAAAAAGGAGCTCGGGTGAAAATCACCCCGGCCGTGCATTTGTGTAACGAAAAAGAAGCGCGCGTGATTGAGGGTTAATATACATTGTTGTTTTGAACAGTGCTTCTTTCAGGGGTAACTGGAACCAGAGATGACTCCAGAGCACGAAAAATACGTCGCCAAAAAGTCCATATCAATAATAATAATATGTTGATATAGTCTTATATCCCCGCAAAGAACAAAAATGCCACAGGAGGTGTGCGAATACCCTTCCTCGGGAAGGAAGTCTCACAAAATAAGTTCCCGTACATAGCATACTTCCAAGGAATCTCACAAATTACAATATTGTTTGATTCGAACGATAGGTACAAGACCAGATCACCGGGCCAATTTTCAATCATCGGGTAGCCAGCCGAGTCACAGTCAGTGTGTGCGTTTGAGTCAAGACCAGGTCTCAAGTCATCAAGTGTACACAGGCCAATCGGGTCAACGGGGCAAATTTCGAACCGGGTCTCCTATGTTCGGGTCAGACCCGGTCACCAAGAGTGACCCGATTTTATCTCTGGTCACTACATCTGTAATTTATGAACATACTTAATGTACTCATATAGGCTAATTCAGACCTGCTATGCCCCAATACTGTATTTCCTTTGTTGCACTTGTTTTTATAACTATATCTAGGTGTTGATGTGATGAAAACAAAACTTAGAATCTTTGTTAGGCTTTTCTATTTACCCGAAAACTGTTAAAAAGTTTTGAATCCATTCCCTTTCTTTGTAAGTTTTGTATTAACCATTGTTTTATCGAATTATTCCTGGAGGTAATTTGGTGCAGACGATATAAAGTAAATATACCATGGAATGTAGTGGGTTGGAAATAGAATCGAGAATGCTTTTACGTTTAAATATACAGTATATGTTAGTTGGAAAGCGAGAACGGATACCGAATTTGTGAAATTTGGGTAATTTGTCTTAGGTTCATTAAAAAAAAAAAAACGACAAGAAAAATCGTTTTTGATTTCCAAATCATTTAAATGCTAAATTGACATGTGTAAACAAATATTAACATATTAAGATCTTAGGTATATTTTGTTTGTTGCTAATTGTATTACAAGTTGCAAAATGGTTTACAGTACAGGGATGCTGTCAAAGTTTTCGGTTTGGGGGGAGTGAAATCAAAACTAAGGTATGGTTTGGCAAAGTTCCAATCAATTTTTGAAGGTTAAAAATTCTGTACGTTGGGTGTACGCTCGGCAAATATGGGTTGTAGTGACACCCCAATAGCGGATCTGGTAGAATCACGGCGTTACGTGCAACTTAGGTCTAGAAAGGTTTCTCTTAAATTTCTTGCTGTTATTCAGCAAAAGGCTTGATTTCTGGATCCTTGGTTCCTTATTGAAGATTGTATCTGATAATAAGTAAATAGTTGAGAATTAATTTTAATTTTCTAAATTTCAAATATATATTTTTAAAATATTCCTGTTTTGAAGCCGATTTTCTGCAAAAGCACAGGAGAGAGAGCTGTGCGACAACCAATTCTAATACTCTTTAACTCGACTCGTTGCAGGATATGATTTAGCCTACGTAAGAAGCGAGTTGTGTACCAAAAGGATTGCTGCTTGAGATTTCACCGACGACGATTGAAGATAAATATCGTCTGATAATTTACAGTTCTGCTTCGTCTGGAGAGGCCCGGTGATCGGTTCCCGGACCAGCTCAGGTTTTTATTTTGAAGTTAAGGGGAAGAAGAGATATTAATAATTGAATTCTAGAAAGTTACCGGATCTTTGAACCCTAACTAAAAATTACTTTTCAACCTTTTGATGTTTGGATTGTTTTGTTTGGACCCCATTGTATGTCGTTTAAAACATAAGTTTGGGCAGCCAAGTTTTACGCGTCACAAAATGTCAGCACTGCCAGAAGCATGTTATACAGGACCAAGAGTTTATTGCGAAATCGGCAAATTTCAAGACCCCGTAAGAAAAAAAAAATGTTAAAGATAGAAAAACGAGCTTTCAAAGTGAAGAACACATGGAAAATATGTGCAGGTCTACAAATTTCATATTCGTAGCTTGAAGCATTTTCGAATTGTGAACCTCTGAAATTGCGTATTTTAGTCTTACTGATTCATACACTCAAATTCACTCACTAATTCACCATATTGTTTAGGGTGTTCTGGATAAGCTAGAAACCTGAAATTTGTCATGAAGGTGGAAGATGATAAAGGGAAAGGGAACATGGTAAAGGGAAATCTCCATCATTTTGTAAAGTCGCCCTCTTGTATTCATAATGGCCGCCAAACTAAAATAATAATAATAATAAAAAAATACACAGCCTAAATGGCTGAAGCTAGAAAACTAAAATTTTTGTACTGTGAATAAAGATGTCATTTCTTGTAGGTATGAGTCTAGTTATGATGTCACGTGAGATGTATTTCACGACCTGTTGCAGAAGTTGTTTCGGATTTTGAAATTTTGGATCGAAGTTAGTTAGCAAATACGAATGCCTTCTATTGGCTGAAGATGATGTTAGATACGAAAATTGTTGTCCATCGTTAATACCCATGCGTTGTTCATGTTCTGGGCCCGAGTCGCTAATTGTATGAGTCTCTTTAAGAGTTGAAGTTGGTCGTGATCGGTGAACGTGAGCGAGAACGGGAAGCTAAAGATGTTTCTTGGTTTCTCTTGCTTGTGACTTTGGCGATGTTAGTGTATTGCTGTGGTCCAATTACTGTTTGAGGTATTTCTGCATGATATCCTGATGGCCTGTCATGCTGTCTATCAATAGGGTCAAAGCCCCCAGAACTATTAAGATGACGGGCAACTTAATGATCATAAGATGATCAGTGTCTGAGCAGTGCCTTCTTAAAACTAACTCCACCCTCCGACAATGAAAATTGTCATCAATCCTAAATGGCAGGTATTTGTACTGTTCTCGCTTGTGCGTGTTCAACACAAGGTCCTCATGAGCACACTAGCCATACAAAGTTAGGTTAGGTTATGTATTTGTAGCAGGAAAGTAAAAATACCCGGGGCCCAAAGGGCCACCCAGGCGGGAATTTTAGCTCTTCAGAGCTACTTTAGTCCTTGGAAGTAAAATGTTTCTGTGTGAGAAGTTTCTTATTTAGGAGTTTTCCAGAATCGGACCTGCACCATTGTCCACACGCCCCACCAGCACCCAAACAGGAAACACTAGTAGTTTGATTTTCTGTTTTATGAGTCCAAAACCGTATAAAGTGGAAGTTTGCAAATTATTTGTTTTAAGTGTATTAAAAATGTATAAGAGATGTAATTATATACGCGACTGAATGTTCGCACAGGATTTCCTTATGATTTATAAACTTAATAGAAAAAATCAGTAAGTTTATGATTTTTTTTGTACGTTTAACTTAATATATATATATATATATATTTGAGTTTTTATATAGTTAAATAGACATTTGATAATTGGTAGCATTGGCAAGTGGATAGAATGGGAAAGAATGGGGATATGATTGGTGCTAGTCCATCTTCTGCAACATGCTCATCTGCGTTAAACAAATTAATGCATTTTTGTATATATTTGTTTAATTTACTTGCTTTGATTGCTCGAAGCGTCCGTGGAAAATTTTGACTGATAAAATTTGATGTTTCAATTTTGTTAAGAGTAAATATAATCTTGACAATTGAGAAGTGCACATTGGAATAAATTGGAAACAAGTTGGATATATTATAAATTATGTTATTGTTCTGTAAAATGCTTCTTCAAGGGGTTTTATGTATTGTTGTTCTGTCCCACAAAGATGTGACCATCTATTGATCTTATAATGTTAAAATAGCATTGGAAATATTCTTCTGAAGCCTGATTGATGGCATTTTGAATATGTTGTGTCTCGTTATTTAAGGAAACAGATAGAACAGTTGACATCCATTTGAGTATATTCATCGTATAATTTTGTATCATTTCTTGGTACTTTGTTTCCATCCGTTTGAGTTCTGAAGTGGGTTCGTAAAGTTGAGCGTGGACTTCTTTAGATGAATTTGAAAGATCAATGTAAGTTTCTCCGATTCTAAAAACATTGTTTGAATTTGTAACAGTCGCTGAGGACAAACTGCTGCCGCCGTTCTGTTTTCTTGTCTTTTGCAAGTGGCACAGTAGTTGTTGGGTATTACTTTACATTCGGTGCTTAGGTGTGATTTTCCAAATTTATAGCATTTCGATTGGTTTGAACATTGCTGATCTTTGTGATATTGCATACACCTTCGGC
This sequence comes from Lepisma saccharinum, assembly GCA_022664845.1. Taxonomy (NCBI): domain Eukaryota; kingdom Metazoa; phylum Arthropoda; class Insecta; order Zygentoma; family Lepismatidae; genus Lepisma; species Lepisma saccharinum. Next base: position 22,541 of record JAGDQP010028063.1, read on the forward strand.
AGGAAAAAGGACAAATTTTTGTACGCGATTCTTCTACCTTATATCTGGAGCGTCTAATAGTAATTCCGTTTGTTATTAATGTACTAAATAATTTCGGATCTTTAGTGAAGAGTAGGATCATGGAAAGCGGTCCATTATCATTTCTGATACGAGTAGCACCTGTGATGGGAGGCTTGTTTTTTAAGAGTTGTTTTTGAAGTTCACTAACTTCTAGAGTTGGGTGTGAATGTTTTTAATAACACATGTAAAAGTGGTGATGTCTTCACTTTTTGTGGTGGTTTACGAGTTGCATCAAATTCAACAATGGTGGGTTCCCGGCCGAAATCTCTATTTTTGAAGGGTTTCAGAAATGCGTTATTTTTAACATGAATTTAACTCCATTGTTTCTGTCTGTTGGAGAAACGGTTAGCTCAGCATTCGGCAGTTTCTCGGTGATCAATTGATCCAATATTACAGGACTGGTTAGCTCCAACTTGAGTTTTTGTTTAAATAATTACAACGAATTTATCGTTTATGATTACTTGATCTTGGTTTGTGCTGTTTTGTTGAAAAGAAGTATCTTCACAATCCGTTGCGTTTATCTCTCCATGATCTGTATCTTTTGAAATTAGGACAATTGCTTTAATATTATCGGTATCCTTTTCAAGGAGAGTGCCAAAGGATATGGTGGGAATATCGTCAGTATATGATAATTAATCTTCCGGAAATGTAGAAAAAGCAAAAGAGGAATACTGTCCAAAATCGAAATGTTTAAATTTATGCCAGAAATTTGTTGGATCTTGCTCTCTACTACAGAATAATCTGACGCTCTTATTCTCGGCAGTTCCTGCAATTGTCTTTTCTGCTACTTCCATTTGAGAGTATATGAGATCATGTAAGGCTGTAGGATTCTAAACGAACTAATATCTAATATGTACTGTTTAAGAATATGCGATATTATTTGTTTCACACGATTATATTTAAATTAAACTGTAATGTCTTTATGTTATGATTAAGTCATTGAGAATTAAACAACCTAGTTATTCATTCTAACCATAAACTTTGAGCGATAAGAAAAACCTACACAGAACTACATATTCGTAGTTCTCTCTTACAGCTTTTAACTTTATTGTTACATTACAATTTATGGTTGTTTAATTCTCAATGACTTAATCATAATATAAAGACATTACAATTAAATTTTACAATATAATCGTGTGAAACAAATAATATCGCATGTTGTTAAACAACAGTACATATTAGATATTAGTTTCATTTACTCTGCAGAAGCCATCTTTCTATACTATTTATAGAAGTGTCATCTATTTTTCAATTCCACAACTCAAATATAAAAACAAAATAGTAACATTTTTAATTCTTGGAGCATAATATGGTTTAACATTCTAGGACTTTACCAAATCCACTGAAAAGCCCAAAACTAGGTTAGATATGTATATCCATCCATCACAGTCAGTAGCAAAGCTGTTTATTCTATTTTTTAGAAGGTGTATTTTTCTTCTAGTGTTACAACAGAGAAAAAGTTGGTGATTGGTAGATGAAAGTCATAAATTGAGGAGATAGAAATGAAGAACCAGCCTATCTAAAATGCCAGAGCATTGTAATGATAACAGACTTAGCTGTGGGTCTAATTAAGAAAATGCGAGAGGATTTATACGATTATAATGGTGCCCTTCACTACAAGAAGTGACCCAGCTGTCGGCATGGTACCTAGAAAACAGGCGATGAACACCTTCTAAACAGACTGGGTTTTCGTAGAGCAAACACAAATAAACATTTAATAATGACATTTATTAAAGGTCGTAGCTCAGATAAATTCTAGAATACAAGATTATTCAAACAAAACATGGATTTCATAGGAGAGACGTCAATAGACCTCGTCGACATCGAAGTTCTGAATCATGACGCTAA
>JAGDQP010028064.1:757-20754 GCA_022664845.1 Lepisma saccharinum
GATCCAACAGCAAGAGTTCAATTGCAATTGGCTGTCCTACTGAACAGGCATAAAAACAATAGCGTAACGGCGTGGTGGAGACTAGTAGCTACGATCGGAGACATGAAATAAGCACAAGGCAGACGGTTCGTGTTTGTGTTCCGCTCAGGATGAACATCAGGTATTCAGAATGCTGATGTATTCTCTGTCCCATAATGCGAACTCCGGGGCAATACATTGAACAGAGGCACTGACAGCTATCGTTCCCATTCCATCCCACTCTAGAAAGCTCCCCGAGGGACATCACTGTAAATAAGTAAGTCCGTGGATCCTTCAGGTGCAGGTAAAACTAGAATCTAACTGTGGATAATAATAATAATTATTATTATTAATATTGCTATTATGATTATCTAAATGGCTTTAAGAGAGGCAAATTCTCTTGATCTTATTCTTTTGTCTTCTCTCCACACTTGTAATTACACATACATAACAATATTAAACAGTTGAAAATGCGTTTAACATTCTATTCTTGAGCTGCAAAGAAGGAAATCAGAGCGTTTTGCTTGTAAATCACTTTGCTTGTAATTTGTGATTGGCAAAGAATGAAGCAGTGTCTGCAGACGTCCCAATACGCAGACGAAGTTTACCTAATACTGTGCTTCACTTAAGCTAGTGCAGGAATACACGTATTCCAGCACCCATTTCGTCTCGAATGTGCGTTCGAAAGTACTTACTTTTCCCATGACTCTGTTGTAGTTTACAGCTAGAAGACTTTGTGTGTCAAATTGGTAGTTTATGGGTTAGACTAAAATGGTTTATTCATTTAGTGAAATAGCCGATATGCATTTAATGTATGGCCGTGTCGATGGTAAAGCCTTGGCTGCGCAACGTCTGTATCAAGAATATTTTCCAAATCGCCAGGTTCCAAATGTAAGGACATTTATTGCCATTGACTGGCATTTTATTGAAGCTGGTAGTTTTAGTGCCGTGGAATACCAAAAACACTATTCTAACCTGAACACGAGGAACAAATACTTAACGTAGTGGACGAACATCCGGAAAATTATATATGAAGAGATGCTGCCAGAGAAAAAGTTGCACCAAAAGTCATTTGGCGTCTATTTCACGAACAACTGTTATATCCTTGGCTTTTACAACGCATTCATGCTATCCAAGGAACTGATTATCTCCCTCGACGAAACTTTTGTGAGTGGTTTTTGAGGCAAGTTAGAGAAATTCCCGCATATATATTATTAGTTCGGTTTAGAGATGAGTCTTGTTTCACAAGGGATGGAATAATCAATGTTCACAACTAGCGCGTATGGGCAGAAGAGAACCCACATCAAATTGTCGTCAAAAATAACCAAAGGCAATTTTCGGTCAATGTCTGGGCCAGTATGATAGGGAACAACCTCTTAGGACCATAGTTTTTTCCACGTCGGTTAACAGGCGAACTCTATCTAGAATTCCTGCAATGAGAACTTCCGATTCTACAAGAGGATGTACCTCTGGATGTTCGACGTCACATGTGGTTTATGTACGATGAGCTCCACCTAATTACTATGAACCAGTTTGAAAACATTTAGGGATGTATTTCAGAAACGATGGAAAGGAAGAGGTGGACCAGATTTAAATCCTTGGATTCTTATTTGTGGAGACATTCGAAAGGTATTGTGTATTCAACGGAGATTCGTTATATACAAGATCTGCAGCAAGGAATCCACGACGGATTTCAAGTAATTCAAGATACGCCTGAAACATTCGACAACATTCAGCGCTCATTCACTTGCCGCGCATACGCAAGCATTCGCTCTGATGGAGGCCACATTGAACACATATTGTAAAATTATGATACTATCAGGATAGCAGCTTAATGCTAAACGATAACAACGAAGATTTCAAAGACATCGCTCCTGCGGTAAGTACAATGCATTCATTTCTTACGTTTTGGATTTTAATTTATTTATGATCTGTAGGCTCATTCCTTGCCATCCCAACAAGTATTGGAAGCATTGTGTTCCATAAACGAAATTTTATGATTTCCTTATTTGCAGCTCAAGATTAAAATTGCAAACGTTTCTTCTACGGTTTGATTCACGTTAATTTATATGTGTGTGTGGAGAGCAGAAAAAAATAAGATCAAGAGAATGTTCCCTCCTACAACCAATTTGACCATTATTATTATTATTATTATTATTATTATTCTCTACTAGCAGTAATAGTATGGTTACAAATGTAATGACACTTTCCAACTAGTTTCCAATTATTATTATTATCCACACTTAGATTCTAGTTCTACCTGCACCTGAAGGATCCACGGACTTACTTATTTACAGTGATGTCCCTCGGGGAGCTTTCTATAGTAGGATGGAATGGGAATGATAGCTGTCAGTGCCTCTGTTCAATGTATTGCCCCGGAGTTCGCATTATGGGACAGAGAATACATCAGCATTCTGAATACCTGATGTTCATCCTGAGCGGAACACAAACACGAACCGTCTGCCTTGTGCTTATTTCATGTCTCCGATCGTAGCTACTAGTCTCCACCACGCCGTTACGCTATTGTTTTTATGCCTGTTCAGTAGGACAGCCAATTGCAATTGAACTCTTGCTGTTGGCTCTGCATAGCAATTCCGTCTTTACCAATTTCGATTTCAACATTTTAAGATATCATATTCAACCTTACGAATTCAGTGAGAATCATATGATGACATCCCTTCAGGAGATTATGTACATTCTATCAACTAGATTTGACCCTACTTCACTTGAAGAATTTTTGGGTATTCCTGTTTTCCTTTGGGGAATCCCTTGCGGCCCTTTGGGGAATCCCTTCCTTGAAGTTAATTTTCCCACGTTTTCGGCAGCCTATAGTTCCGAAAGTACTGAATATTCTACCCAGCTTTTTCAACTTTCTCTTAGTTCGATCTCAGGTACTCACCCTTAATTTGTTTGTAAGAATTAATGGAAAAACATGTAATTAAGTTTCCTGCAATGAATATGAGTCAATTTGGGAAGCTGAAAGATGAGTAGAAGGGTGTACCGATCAGTGATTTTGTTGGGTTGCGTGCAAAAATGTATGCGATACAGGATATAGATAATGAAAGTTAAAAGAGTCCAGAGCATACGGAAAACTATTGTAGAGCAAGCCATTCCATTCAATGATTTTAAGCACTCTTTACGAACATGAGAGACACAAGGGAGAATACAAAATCAAGTCAGATCAGAGATCATGACGTATTCACTAAACAAGATAACAAAGTACCCCTTGACTTACATGATGATAAGTGTTTCATCTTAGATTGCAACATTCATACACTGCCCTGGGGTCATTATTAATTAAAGTATGATACAGCATGTGATTAATGCATATAAACTTTCATTTTAATGTTATTCTTCGAGTTTGCTACTCCTTTAATATTAATAAGAGCTTTTAAGTCTTGATGTAATTCATAAAAATGTCCTGTATATGTATCTAGAAGGCATGATACATTGCATTATTCATTATCTTATAGAAATTTTTCTCAAAGTCTTGTATATATATCAGTGTGTCAATCCATGTTGATGGTGATGGTTCCAAATGAAAATCACCATAGGACAAAGATTCGTATAAGCTATGGCATATAAATCATTGCAGCGTAGTATAAATTATTCATAGCTAAATATATTAAAAGGATAGCTCTTAATTAGGTCTAATCAGGTGCAAGGCGCACGCAATGCACCACTTAAAGACAAGTTTGTTATATTGATAGCGGAGATGAAAGGAACAGGCGGTAATAAATGGTATGATTGGGAATGTTATAGAGAACCCACTTTTCGTCATCAGTGAGCAAACTATCAAATTATGGATGTGTTTAGATGCCGAGTGAGCAAGGTGCTTATCACTTGTTGTTTTTATTGGATGCTGCTTATACTGTGTGGATTATCCACTTGCTTAATCAGATGTCTATCCCATGCAGGCGCAGACTGACTGTTTCAGCGGAATCATAGAATCTTTCTGTAACTTCATCACACATTAGACCACGATAACTGATTTCAGAGTCTCGTCATTTAACAGATGTGATAGTCCACAGCACGGTTCACATCTCTTAAACAGAAATTCTGGTTCTGGAAACCTGTCAGTGTGTTCGTTCACAACATTCTCACCAAATATATGTCATATGCAGTGACTTGATGCGACAACTAACAGGTTCACTTTTGAGTTATACAACAAGCATAATCGAACAAGCTGCTTCGAAACCTTCATTTTCTGTTTACACTGAACGACAGCTGTGTGTGGTCACCTCTATTACTGAAGGTCGATAGTTAGACTTACTTCCGATCGTTTAATTTGCACGTACGTTATTTCGTTTCTTCTCTGTGAGGACATGATTAATATATGAGGGGCAGTAAAAAGTTCCCGGAATTTAGTCGTAACTTTCTTGCTGGCCCTTATATTATTCTCAATTAATTGCTCTCATGTAACGAAATATTTTTGATCACTCTGCAATTATTTGTATAATTGTGTCTGTTAATTTTGGTTATTTACATATACGAGTGTGTGGTGATCTGTTGGTACGATGTCGCAACTGCAGTTCGAGCAAAAGGCGACCATCAAATTCATGTGCAGATTGAGGAAATCTGCTGCCGAGGCTTTGTTAACTTTGCAAACAGTTTACGGGGACGTTGCTTTAAAGAAAACAGCCGTTTAAGAGTGGCTTTCACAGTTTCAGGATGGACAGAAATCTATGAAAGACGAAGATCGCAATGGGAGATCATTAACCTCCAGAAATGAAGAAATGCTTGAGCAAGTGAAACAGTTAAACAGAACAATTGACCATTGCAGATCTCTCATGGATCCATTCACGCAATCCTGTCAGATGATTTGAAGATGAAACGTGTCAGTGCAAAGTCTGTCCCGCGGATGCTGACACCGGATCAACTGAGGGGAGCAATCCGACGAATACATCCCGCGAAATGTCAAGGAGGTGGATACTGCATCACGACAATGTTCCCTCCTACACATTGCTTGTTGTGGGGACATTTCTAACAGAAACGAACATTCCACTCCTCTACCAGCCCCCCTACTCACCGGATTTAGCACCGGCGGCTTTCTTGCTTTCCCCAATATTAAAAAGTGCCTCAAAGCTTTTGCCACCGTCGAAGACATCAAAACCAACGCTACGGCCGAGCTTCGGAAGATACCAAAACAGGACTTTCAACGTTGTTTCCAGCAATGGCAGGGTCGTTGGAACAAGTGTGTGTGTGCTGAAGAAGCCTGTTTTGAAGGCGATTAAGTAATTGTGTACTTAAATTGTGGTAATAAATAGTTACAACGAAATTCCGGAAACTTTTGACTGCCCTCGTAATATTAAAAACATTTTAGTTACTTTGTATTATATATAGTTTATTTTTAAATGCCAACAGATTTATTTGGATACCCCGATATAAGTCAAGTGAGCATGAAATATTATCGGCTTTAGATATTAATGAATATCAATTAACAATACTGGATCAAAAGATTAAATTAATAATGGGTGAAATCAATTCACTACGAAATACGGAAACAGAATGAATCTTCAAATATTGAAACATAAATCACAGAAGCTCAGCAACATATACTTGATTTAGTTAAAAAACTTGATAGTGAGTTGAAGAGTGTTATTATTATGTACTCACAGCTAGTAAAAAAAATAATTGACTGAAGTTTAAAATATCATAACAACGATTCAAAAGGAATTTTAGCTAATAAAGAATCAATTCATTTCAAATACTGCTACACAAGATTGATTTAATAATCTGAAAACAAAGCTTACGGAGCTACAAAATAAACTTAATAAGCTTCAAAATCTGTGAACACATTAGAAAATGTTCTTCAAAATAATACTTCCCAAGAAGATCTTCAAAAGATGCAAGAATTCATATCGAGACTACAAAATGAACTTAAAACCATTACTGATCAATCAAATAGATTCCGTGAAGATCTAACCAACCAACCTGTTTATACTGATGTATCAGATATAAGTAGAAAGCTTGGTGAGTTTGAAACAATAATTACTAGCATTTCGGAGCTCAGAAATATTCAAATTGAACTAAAGAAACTACAGAACATTGTGAATGACTTTTCTACCGAGTTTACTACTTGACAAGAAGCACTCGCTAAGCCAAATAAGAAAATTGAGGGTGTTAATCTTCCTACAGGTTTTATCATCTTCAACATGTGTGAGCACCGTTCAAATTGATTTAGTAGAAATGCAAAAGAGCACACCGAAGCAATCTGATATCGAGACCATACGTAAGTCTATAAATGATTTAGCTCCAAATCAAAATCAAAATGAAATTAAATTGAAATTAATAGTTCTCTAAGAAAATATTAACACACACCTAACTTCGCAAGAAGTAGAAACAATAAAGAAGACAATAAGTAATATTCAAAACATAATCGAAACAACGTAGAAACCTGTCTGAAGTGATAGAAAATAATAAGGTTCAATTGCAAAACCTTGAAATCAGAATATGATTCTCTCCAACGTTAGAACATCTTTCCGGAATACAAGAAGTGTTGACGAGAATTCAGAATCAAGTTAAAATAGCGATACAAGAACGTTCAAAATTCATTTCTGTTTATGATGTTAATGAATTAGTTAGTGGATTAAAGGATATGTTGAAAGGTTTAGAGAATATTACACTAACACATAACACTCTCATTGCTGATATTCAGAAGCAGATTAGTCATCTAGAAACAAAATATTATCCTGTTACTATTACTCTTAATAACTTATCTAAAAAGTATGCTGACATTAACGAATGTAATGTAAAAGCATCAATTGCTCTAATACCCATAGCGATTCAGCTATGGGAGGTGGAAGATAGCATTAAAAACTTTATAACAATTACAGACTTCTATTCCAATATTGAAAAGATAAAGGATAATATTGTAGCAAAGTTAAAAAACTAAAATATACATTCAAAACGATGTGTATAGGACTATATATACTAAATATTATGAATTGTTAACGTCAATACATAATTTCCATAGTGTTCAGGTCTTTAAAATATATTCAGTACCTAATAAGGAACGTGACTTTACGCGTGGCAATGTTAGTAGTAAGGTATATCTCTTTGATATGAATACACTCTATTGATAACAGACCAAGCTTGTTGAGATAATACCATGAACTAAGGCGATTAACACATCGAAGAAAAACTGAGATTTGAGGTAGAGTAAGGTTTTAAGGCTTGAATCTCATTTAGTTTTTAGACACTTACTACATAACGTAGCTCAGGACCTAAATCTAACATACATAAATGTTTATCCAAATTGAAACAGAGAACTAGAATCAAAATGTTAACACATCTCGTCAACGAAAGAAATCTGGATCATGACTCAAAGGTAATTAGATGTTAATTCTTAATCACATTGAAATATCTAATAGCAAATGAGTACAAATAAATTTAGCTCCAATGACTACAAATAAATATACAGGATCATACCAATTTAAAACTTATGCACCAAACATCATATTTCTAGAGTGAACAACATACCTTTCGTATTTAAGATGTTTCTGTCGTGTTGATCTCTCTAATGATTCTAGAACTAGAATTGTCACTTATCACTTTACGAGTGACTTAAGCGTGTTGGAACCAAATATACAAGGTTCTGTAATTTCAACAAAGTCCAAGGTATTTTTTGTTTCCGAAAATAACTGTTTGACGAATTTTAATTAAGTAACTTGGCTTTGATAGAAGACGAGAATCAAGTGATGGAGAATTGAGAGCGAAGGAAAATTTTAAGTAATATTTATATCACTGTTTTCTGATCGAAAGAGCTATTGGGGACTTTCGGATGAGAGATATATTACTCACAGGACTAGTCTGGTTACACAATTTAAACAAAACACTTCTTAGAAAAGGTTATTGTGTTAACATTCACATGAACAATAGATTTTCAGATCGGCGCATGTCACTCGTGGGGAAGTACAAAAGTACGTAACATTTCTTATTGTTTGTGTGAAGCAAGGTCGAATCACAGGTATTGAGGACAGTTTTCTTTCGTAAGAAAGTACTCATAAGAATTTAAACTCTCTCACTACCTGGTGCTGCTTCTCTATTGATTTGCGTATTTGTCACTTTGGAGCTGAGAATCTAGCTAATGTTTAAGCATTGATCCATTATATTTCAAACGTCGAGAAAAGTCGTTAACAACTGAAAAATAACGAAGATATTCCAAAAATAATTTGGGTCGGGTATGTGAAGTTAGCCCGACCCACAACCTAATTTCAAAAAATTCTAAAAAGTATTAATGTACATCGTTTGTAATTCGTTAGTTAGCATTAGTAACGGCAATATAATCGTAACTAGAGGAATAATAACGGAAATATTACAAAGAGAACTTTCATAGGGCCAAATTTCGATAACCTCCCAGGATGTTTTCTCGTTTTGCCCCTTTCACCGAAAATGGACTTAGGGAAATCTTGACCTGTTTGAGGGATTATTCCTTGAGTGTCTGGGAAAGAGTTTCCTTGACTGATTGAAACAATTTCGAGCACAACGGCGATAAGTAATACTCCAAATAACCTCCTTTTTATTATCAGTAATGTGTACTTTATAATACATGGTACTCATGCACTGTCCTCAGCCATATCCTTTCTTTGATACGGGATATGCAAGATTTCAGGGAGTCTTTGACGATCATACCATGAACAAGTAATGGTGTCTTATTTTCATATTTTCGGCGGATATGCAAATTTAAATATAGGTAAGTATGTACCTTCTGTAGGCAGCATCCCGTGCAGACATAAGATTACAAAAATTTTATACTATTAATCATACTATTAATCCTTGTATCATGATATTCATCATGGTATCCATCAAATTTTTCCCCAGGAATCTTCTTTAAGTTCAATACTTTTCTTGATATAAACGGTGGATATTTTTACTTTACGTTCTTCTGACTTCATGGTGTAGCTTATGCAGGTGCCGACCATCTAAACGGCCTACCATCTAGACTGAGATTTTCCAGTACTTTTCCTCAGTTCCAATAGGGAAAAGTCGGACCCAACATTTACGTTTCAGGAACAAGGAGAATGAAATAAAAGTTAGTTCAGAGTTATAGAAATATGTTGGTTTATTTATATTAAGTACGTAATTGAGAGTACTACGCTGCTTGTAGCCTGTATACGCTCATATTAAATGGTATACACGGGCTACAAACAGTGTATTAAAATATATTTTAGAGATTTATAAAATATTTTTTCTTGCCTCATATGGATGAAAACCAGATACTTTATTTATGAAATAACAGTTGTAGCTGTTCGATGTAAAAAAAGGCAAGGGCTTCACATCTCACCCAAAATTGATTATTATATAGAAAGTGGACACTACTTCACTATAGGGCTACATAATGCTGCAAAAAGAAAGGAAGGTACCTCTTTATTTTAGAGAAAAACTGGTGTGAAAGGAAGGGCCCGGCTTCATGACTTGCTCCAGACTGAATATTATACAGCTAACGTCACAAGCTTCTAAACATCGTGTTCTAGGATTGGGGGAGGATTGATTAAGCTTAGGAACTGTATATATGGCGCAAAATCACCTGCATAAGCTAACATCGTGAAGTCAGAAGAATTCAACGTCAATATATCCACCGTTTATATCAAGAAAAGTAATGGATTTAAAGTAGATTCCAGTTTAAGAATTTGATATATATCATGATACCATAATTAATATTACGCATTTGTACGAGTGATTTTCCATAAATTACATATAAATTTTGTTAAATTATATGGTAGTTTGGATTGCATTACAATATTAACCAATTTACCTATATTTACATTATCACATCCGCCCAAAATATGAAAATAAGACACCATTACTTGCTCATGGTATGATCGTCAGCGCTTCCACAAAATCCTGCATATCCCGTATCAAAGAAAGAACATGGCTGGGGACAATGCATGAGTACCATTTGTATGTATTAGAAAGTACACATTACTGATAATAAAAAGGAGGTTATTTACAATATTACCAATCGCCGTTGTTCCCGAAATTCTTCCAATCTATCAAGTAAGCTCTTTCCCTGACTCTTAAGGAATAATCCCTCAAACAGGTCAAGATTTCCCTAACTCCATTTTCGGCGAAAGCGGATTCGGTCAAAGTGGATAGATTCCCTCCCAGAGAAGCGTATAAACTAATGAGACACCCGAACTGCTAGCACTGTTTGTAATCCGTTAGTACTTGTTAGTAACGAGAGCAAAATCGTTAGCCACTAAAATAACGATGATATTAAAAAAAAATATTTGGGTCTGGCATGTGAAGTTAGCCCGACAAACAACCTAATTTCAATAATATCTATAAAGTATTAAAGTACATCGTTTGTAATTCGTTAATAACCGTTAGTAACGGAATAATAACGGAAATGCTACAAAAAGAACTTTCAAAGGGTCAAATTTCGAACTCCTCCCAGACACGCGTATAAGCTAATAAAATACCCGAACTGCTAACATTGTTGGTAATCCGCTAGTACTCGTCAGTAACGTTAGTATATGAACAATAACGAAGATACTCCAAAAAATATTTGGTTCGTGCATGTGATGGCCCAAAGCCCAACGTAATGTTAAAAAATATGAAACAAGATCCCTTTTAGTTTGTTAGTAGCGAATGTAATATCTCTAATAAAGAAATGTTACTAAATATTGCGAAATGTATTTTGATCATGCCAGCGTTATATGTTCGACCCAAACTATTATTTAAAAAATATCAACACTTCACTTGTAATTAGTAACCGTTAAGAAAGGAATAATGTAAAAATATAACAAGTATGGGTACGGTCCAATTCACAATCAATCGCTAAGGACGGGAATAATCAAGTCAAAGAACCTGGTATTTTCCGCTTCTAACTAAAAAATAGTAATGGAATAGTATGGAATATATTAGAAAAAAAAATTGTTTGGGCATGTGAAGTTGGCCTCCTGCACAACGTAATTAGCAATACATATGACACCAAATCGTTTGAAATTAGTTATTGACTTAAACACAATTGTTGGTAACGGAAAAATAATGCTTAAATTAGGCAAAAATGGTATTCTAGAGTTTAGGTTCACACGCTAAGGATGAGAATGACAAAATCAAATACCAAAACCACAATTTGGTATCCTTTCTAATTTGTTATATACAATTAGTAACGAAACCAAATCGCCAGTATTGGAATAATATGGTAAATGAATATTTTGGAAATATTAGGAGAAGAATTTGGGTAAGACATGTGAAGTTTGCCTAATCAGTATATATTTATTTTAAATATGGTACAAACATATTTTGAAATTCTTTACTAACAAAAATGAAACATAAATTAAATTTCAACCATCAATTTAAAAGACAGTTTTTAAACATGTTTTAAACTTGGAAACCTACAGTAAAGAGTATAATAATGTTTAACAAGTAATATAAAATTATATTGAATTTTGAGAATAGATTCAAAAAATATTGAAATATATTATAAAAATAACATTTGATTTCAAATAGAGATCAATTTTAAAATTTATCTCCAATTTCATAAATAAATTTTAACAATCAAATTGTAAATATGTAAATTAAATTTTAAAAATTAATATCAAGAGTAGAAGAATAAGATAACGAAAATATAGTTTGTTTTGGAAAGAAAAAAATAGTTTCCAATTTAGTCCGGCAGCCAAACGAGGTTTTGGCCTGAACCCTAAATCTTAGTATTAACTTGTTTTATTGTTTATAAGTGATATATACCGTCTATTTAAGAGGAAAATGGCTGATGAGACCTTGTCATCCTTGGGCAACTTTCACAATTCAAAATGGCGTCCTGCGATAGTGACATTGCTAATACATTGCTCTGTAAGGCTGGATAATGTACAATAAAATTTTGTATATATTTTTTCATGGTTGACAATTTCAAGTAGGGTCTATTTGAGACGAAAATGGCTTCTGACACCTTGTCACACTTGTGCAATTCCCACAATTCAAGATGGCGCCCACCGATAACGTATTGTGGTGTTTGGATGACTTGATAATGTAAAATATCTAGAACATTATTAAGCGAAAAAAAATGCTGCTTTATGCAATTATATAATGGGAATTTTCCAATCTTTACATATGGTATACATGATTTGAATGTTTTAATTTCAATATTAATGTATATTTTTATGATTAAATGTATAACAATAGCAAATTGCAAGGTTTCGCACAGTCTTACTTGATAATGATGTTATAATATTTTTATAATTGATATCAGTGAGTGGCTTTTCACTTATCGAGTTAAAATATTTAAAAACTGCCCTATCGTGCATGGTAATTTTAATCAGCAACGTTATCAATATCATCAACCTTGGTAGCATCCGAAATAGGTGTTGAGTCATCACAACAACCATTTCCACTGCATGAACAAAATATTATACATGGCAAACAAACACTTCTGCATTCACATCTGTTAGTCTTGCAGGCATCATACTTTTGCAAGAACACTTCATTAGTTTCATAATTTCATCAGGTGCAATTGGTGTATTTTTCGGCAAAGTTTTTGGCAGTAATAACTTTACATATGTGTCTTTAAAAACCCATAAAGTACTGGATTCATATTGGGAGGATAAGATTCCAGGGATTGTTTCCAAATGCATGTTTGAAGATGAGCACGCTTTACATTTTTTGCGAAAGCCTTATTCGTTGGAGGTAGAGAACACGGAAGTGGTGGTTGGCATCTACAGCTTCCTGTTTTATTTGCCCAGAGTTATACACGCACCTATGAAATGAAACTACATGCAGTTATACCATAGCAGGTAGTTATAAACTTAGCTGCTTCTTGTGTAACGTCAGTAATATTAACATGCTGATTTCCCTTCAGAGGTAACGAGTATCCACTTTGCAGTGTTCTTCTTCCAATCTCATAACACATTGCCGTAGTATCACATCCACTAATTGCATGAGCTGCTAGAATATATAGTATTATGTTCTCATGTTTCAAATGTGATGCTCTAATGTCTACTACTGCATGACCATGGACTAGTGATTCCATATAAACAGGTGAAGTTATTTTTTTAGTTTGAAAAAATACATAAGCAGCTGGAAAACGTCAGTATCATCTGATACAACGTTTACTTTTGTATGGTTATCAAGAGTCAATTTAATTGCTTGTTGAACAAGGATAGTATCAACCTTCTCGGGCGTTGTCCTTAAGTCTATTATTTGTGTAAATTTACCAGAGTAAATTTCAAAAGGCTCTTCTTCAGGACCCGTTAAAATCAACTTGTGATTATTGATATACTCTCTATGATCACCAAGGATCTTAAAGCATATGAGATTTATCAATTGTTTTTTGTTATTGACTCCACTCATAACAACTTTTCGTGGAGGTAATTGTGTAGAAAGTGTTAAATTATGAACTCTGCTTGTCGCTGTAATTCTTCCTCCTCTGGTGCAATCTTTAATGCTATACTCTCTGTAGCTGTCAAATGTAAGATGCACATTTCCAATATGCATGTATTTGCCCATAGCTATTTTGACTCCTGCTATATAATCCTTCACAGTACCCTTTTCTGGCCATTGTACTGTCCACAAAAGTGCAGATCCATTAATGACAAATGCAACATTTTCACTATCAATATTTCGAGACAAAGTACTGACCTGAAGCAGCCTTTCCATAGCAGATTTAGATATTCTCGTATCTCCGGAGTCCGTAAACAATGAGGTAGGTAGAGGTGAAAGTTCATGAGAAATAACATGCTCGATATCCACGTGTCGTCAGGTAGCTTGAAGTCCTATAACTAGATAAGGTAATATAAAATGAATTGTATGGGCGGTAACAGCACTATGGCTTACGCTCGTTACGATACCTTTGTCACGTCACCTATAACTATAGAATAAATTATTGTTGTATCATATAATTTATCACTACCTAGGTTTATGTGGTTACAGTCAACTTAGGTATTATGGAATGAAAACCTGCTAGTCAACTTTCTTCAAATAATTTCATTTGCTGTGCTCCAATTGAGATAGCGTTGTGCCCATTAATATGTTTTGGCATTACCTGTCCAGAAGCTATATTTACAAGGCCATCTGGGTGAGTAGAAGGTTCCAATATATCGATGAAGAGTCCACATTTATTTCTAATCCCTTGTTTGTCCTTAGCATCTGCAGTAATTTTAGGCAGAATTTCTTCCATTTGTTTCTCTTGAGTGACATTTCTACCGTCTCAAATTAATTTTTTTATATCGATCTCCATTTTGGGGGAAAATTGTAAATTTAGAGCCCACACTTTTAAGGTTTGGGTTTGTAATGTTATTCCAACGATTCCTCCTTGACTATGACCATATCTCATATATGTAGTTTCTACGCACATATTCCACCATTCTATGTTCCTTGTACCATTCCACAGACCTGGACTGTAGCGCATTACATGCTTTCCCTGAAGGACATGTTCTAACACAGATTTTGGTAATTGCTGCATTGACCTAAGATAAAACAATACATAACGTGCATAGTTTGTATGCCCAGTTGCAAAAAAGTAAGGCATCATTTGTTTAACTGTTTCAATGTGTAGTGCCCAGTCACCTTTCTCTCTCTCTCTCTGCTCTTACGTAATTCATCATGAGAAGCACTGACTTTATTAGAACATTAACCCAGAGCTTACTTGTTATACTTTGGGATCCCAATGACTCACGTGTGGAAACAAATTCATCAAAATTAGTTATTTCATTCGTATCAAAAACACTTCTTAGTATTTCTTCAGCAACCAATCTATATAATCTTACATATTGTGAACACTTCTTCCTATACAACATATTTTTACTCCACCAATTACATTTTCCATGATATTTTCTAACTCACTATTTGACATCAGTGCCCAACGGATTCAACAAATCTCATTAGAAGATGGGTATCTCCAAGACCCAACACAACGTTATTAAAGATCTCTGGATATAGGCATGTAATATGTAGTGCAATGCGATAAAACTGTTGGTCACATGTAAAAACTGTTATTTACTGACCTGCCTTCTCTGAAAGATAATGATGTACTAAAGCTGTCATCACTGTATTGGAATGAGATGGAGCCCTGACATTTAATGATGATACACTGCAGTTGTTGCAGGTTTAAGCTATGAACCATCTTCAAGGCACTTTCGAGTATTATAACCATTGTACTCTGGGCAATTTTCTTCGTAAATAATATATCTGAGAAATTGAAAGTTATTTTTACTTGCACCCATTACTGACAAGACACCACGAGATAAAACTTTTAGAGGCATTGGTGATTTTTTAGATAAATTTGAAGGCACATATGGCTTATCAGGTCCTTGATACCTTACTACATTTGATTCATAATTATTTTACATGATATATTATCGTTCTTCTTCAAGTGTCTGATTGTTTGCGGAAAATTTTCTTTTTTGTCGTCTGCTTTTGTTTAAGCAACATGTACAGCCATTGAATGTGTACTGAGTTTTCCATTTTGAGACGAAATTTCGGTATCAAAGTTGTCTACAATAATCTGAGTCAATCGGGGTGAATCAATATCAACTTTGAAAAGGGCAGTTAACTTTCTTTTTTCAACTTCATAGGCAGCTGACTTCTTGAAGCGCAAAACCTAATCATATGTACAGCTACTTACAAAAGTAAATGGAGTTTGGAATTACATTCCATTTTCCTCCAGGAGAATTGTTGCCCTGTACGCCTCATAGTTAGGCAACCAACATGACAGTACAAATATGCTCCAAAACATGGCCTGCCAGGATATTCCCCCATTTGGAGCAAGAAAGAATTAACTCCTTCAGAAATATTTAAAGAACCACGATATAGACAGACAGATATGACATTCACGTTAAGTTCTAAGAGATAGGAATGAATACAAAGAAAAGGAAATTGATAATATGGATATCATGCAGAAATGGCCACTATGTATTCTTAACGCACACACACACACACAAAGAGAGAGAGAGAGAGAGAGAGAGAGAGAGACAAGAAAGATAAATAATGGAAGAACGTAAAGAGCGAAAGAGCGAAAAAAGAGAGGAGGAAACAAGGAAAGAGGGAAAGTAAAATGGCGCAAGACATGGATATAAATACAATTTTAACGCTTATGAATACACAGTCTCTCTCCGCGGCCTCCCTTTTCTCTCTGTCCTGTGTTTTTCTCCCTGTGTGGGATAAATCGCCATCAGTAATAATCGCGAACATCATTTGCAGCGATTAATTTCTAGAAGAAAATATTTGGAAAGCCTTTCGTGGAATCGATAAAAATACATTGCGAATGTGAGTCTGACAAGCTGACCACTTAGCTACACAGACCATAACAAATTTGTTGTTAAATCAGCCATTAAACACGCTACCCTAAGCGGTTTATATATATATATATTTATTCTAGATTTCAGAACTATCTTTCAAGAAAGTAAATCCCACAACCGCTAATAGTAAAAATAAATTTATTAGTAATTCTGAGTTCAAAGTGCTTTTGGTAGAAGTTGGTGATGCAAACTTTTTGGGATTTAAATACAGCACCGAAAGCACCAAATGCCAGCTGCCAAGCGTGGCGTGTTGGTAGAACGCTGACTCACGAAATAGTAAAAACGGGTTCGATCCCTGGCGGGCGAGAATTTTTCTTATTCTTTTTCATAAAAAAAAATATTTTTAAATCTCGGAAAAGGTCAACTAGTAAATTTTGATGCTAGATTCTCGACCTCGAGAATCTTTAAAAATATGGTCTTTGTTATTTTTAAAGGTTAACAGTGAGTAATTTCTAGAATATCTTACACAGCAAATTTGTACTTAATTTCATAATATTGTTCCGCCCAATGCTTAACATTTTAGCCGAAAAGAAATAAATTTTACTAGTTTTGGAGACATACATTTCTATGGTGCCAAATAGAAGTAAATTACGTGTAATTTTCATTTAAGTAGATGACAGAGCTGGAGAAAGAAAACAATACAAATCGATAGTGGCGGCTTGTCGTATGGCTACGTAATATAGTAAATTATTTTCATCAAATACTAGTGACGTGCGCGTAATTTCTATGAATGGTACCAAGAGAGAACTATCCATAGTGACAGGGTACCAACTATCTATGTGTTTTATCTAATAAAGTGGTAAGTTCTGAGCAGAGAAAGAGATGATCCGAGTAGAGGTGAAGACTCCGTAAATAACCTATGAATGAAAGTTTCGCAAAAGCTCAATTTTATAATATTATTAGTTACCGTTAGTAACGAAACAAAATTTGTTAGTAACTCAATAACGAAGATATGTAAAAATAATTTGGGTCTGGTATTTCAAATTGGTGTTACATACAATGTATTTTTAAAATCAATATTATACAACACTATACAGTATGTAATTTTTTAGTAAACATTGTCTATTTAAATAAAATCGTTGGTAACGCAATCAGAACAAGGAAATTTAGAATATCAACTTCGGGTGGGCATATGCTATTTACAGAAATGGCCAAATCAAACGCTCGAACCGCTGGTATTGTTCGAAATCCGTTGGTAAGAAGAACAAAATGGTTAGGAACTCACCCAACCCACTTTTTTTAAGGGATTACTACCACTTCGTTTGTAATCTTTTTGTAAACATTATTAACGAAAATAAAAGTAACTTTAGTAACCGAGCTTTTAGGAAAGCAATTTGGGTTGGACAAATTACACGTTCATCATCTAAGGACGAGAGTGTCCAGATCGAACACTGGCAACGCTTGTTGCGTTTATAATCAATTATTAACCTAAGCAAAATCGCTACTAAGTGAATATAAGCAAAATTATTAGAAAAAAACTATTATTTGGATTGGAAAGTTGAGTGGATCCATTATGTATTTTCAAAAAATATATACGACATGGTTTTAATTTTTTAGACACCATTAGTAAAAATAAAATAAAATCGTTAGTAACGGAATCATAAGGAAGTATTAGGAAAGGTTGGGCTGGGCCAAAGTCACGTTTTCTTGCCAAGAACGATATGGTCCAAACAAGACACAGAAACTGCTGATATCGTTTCTACTCCGTTACTAACGAAAGTAAAATCAATACTAACCGAATAATACAAAAGTTTTGTATCAATTCCTTGGGTCGAGCAAGTGCGGTTGTACCGAAAAACAACGTAATTCAAACATATCATATCACATCATTTGTAAATTTTGCTAAACGATAATAACGAAATCATAGTTGTTAATAACGGGATGATAAAAAGGTATTTGGGGCGAGTCATATCTACGTTCACACGCTAAGAATGAGAAGCATAAAAGGAAACCACTAAACTACTGGTATCGTTTGTAATCTATAAGTAATGGCTAGAATTGTAGAAAATAGTTAATAACGGAATAGTAACAATGATATTAGAGAAGCAATTTATTTCGGTCTTGTGAAGTTCGCTTGACCTAGTAACGAAAACATAATCATTATCAACAAATTAATAACAAGACATTGGACATGTGAGGTTAGCCGGATCAACAATAATGTGATTTTCTAAAGGAATATGAAACCTCGTCGTAATAAAAACAAAATACTTCAAGATTAAATTATACAAAATTAAAATTTATTTTTAAAAACTAATTAAATATTTCACGTATGTTTTAAAACGAATATCGAATAAATTGCAAACTTTCCCTTTTTGTTTCTGAAACAAACTATATTTTTATTGTCTTATCCTTGTACTTGTGATATTAAATTTTAAAATTTAGCTTACACATTTACAACTTGTTTGCTAAATTTAATTTATGAAGTTGCAGTTAAATTTTGAAATTAAACTCTTTTTGAAATCAAATTTTCTTTTTCGAATTTATTATCTAAATTCAATATAATGTTATATTCTTTATTAAACATTATCATATGCTTTAATGTATATTTCCAAGTAAATACATATTTTAAAACTATTTTTTTAACTTATAGCTGAAACATAATTTATGTTTCATTTTCGTTAGTAAAGAGTTTGAAAATATTTTTGTACCATATTTAAAAATAAATATATACTGATTAGGCCAACTTCACATGTCCTACCCAAATTATTCTCCTAATATTTTCCAAATATTCTGTTACCATATTATTCCAATACTGGCGATTTTGTTTGGTTGCTAATTGTATATAACAAATTAGAAAGGATACCAAATTGTGGTTTTCGTATTTTATTTTGCTATTCTCTTCCTTAGCGTGTGTACGTAAATTCGTCGAACACAAATTGTTTCTCTCATTTAAGCATTATTATTCCGTTACCAACAATTTTGTTTAAGTCAGTAACTAATTTCATTAGATTTGGTGTCATATGTTTTGCTAATTACACTGTGCATCAGGCCAACTTCACATGCTGAAAAAAAATATTTTTGCTAATATTTTTCATATTATTCTATTACTATTTATTCGTTAAAAACGGACAGTACCATGTTCTTTGACTTGGTTATTTTCCTCTTTCGGGATTGATCGTGTATCCGGCCGAACTCATACTTGTTACATTTTTAATAGTATTCCTTTCTTAACGGATACTAACAACAAGTGAAGTGAAGTTGTTTTATAAATAATATTTTTGGTCGAACATGAACGCTGGCAGATCCAAATAATTTCCAAATATTTAATATTATTCCGTTAGTAAAGATGTTATATACGTTTATTACTAAAATTTCGTTTTTCTTTGGACCAACTTCACATGCCCGAATCAAATTATTTTTCCAGTATCTTCGTTATTGCTCAAATACTAGTTATTGTTTTCGATACTAAGGGTTATTAACGGATTAGAAACAATGATAACGTTTTGGGTGTATGATCAACATTTTCCCGTTCTTAGCAGGAAAACAAAATTTGGCCTGACCATAATTCTTTTCGAAATACAACCGTTATTATACGTTACTAACGATTTTATTTTAGTTACGAAAGACTACTAAGAAATTAGAAACGGTGTGCTACAAAATGTAGAAAATGTTCTTCATTAGCCCAACTTCATATACACAACTAAATTATTGTGGAAGTATCTTTCGTATTTTTCAGTTACTAAGGATTTTTTTTTCGATACTAACGTGGACTAACAGATTCCAAAAAAATTCTTAGTAATT
>JAGDQP010028065.1:3071-24447 GCA_022664845.1 Lepisma saccharinum
TCACAAAGACCGTCCCGCAACACCACCTGTCTCAGACAGACGGAACATAGGAGATCGTTGGAATGTCGGAACTCCAGCAATCCAACAATCTCCAGGGACAAGCCTGCCCCAGGCTGGGAAGCACTAAGTAGTGTGCACTGCACGCCCTTGCAAGTGCACGACCTAACCTGTGCAAAGAACGCAGAGAGGCAGGGGTGGAAAGGTGGGCCCCCTAAATTAAAAAAAAAAGTATGAATCAATGCAGGACGTCCCAGGAACGTGTGTCAGGTCGGTGTAGCACAATTTGGTTTCCATGGGGTATCGTAGCCAAAGACCGACATGTATACCGCTAATTACTGCCCATCGACGGCGACTCACAAGGGCTCGAGAACAGGTGGATTGGGCCTTAGGGGACTGCAACGTGTAGCATGGGCAGATGACCCAAGTTTCAAATTGGTACACACGGATGGTAGGATTCGGGTGTGGCGCAGAGCCGTAGACTCCATGAGGACATGGATCCAAGTTGTCAACAAGGCACTGAGCAAGCTGGTGGCTCCGCCATGGTGTAGGGCGCCTTTACTTGGCATGGCTTGGGGTCTCTGGTCCGCTTAGACCGGACATTGACCGGTTAGCGCTATATTCAGCTGTTTGGTGACCATCCCTTTATGGACTTCGTATACCCTGTCAACAATAGGATTTTACAGGACGATAATGTGCCATGCCACCGGGGCGCAAAAGTGCGCGACTGGTTTGAGGAACATTCTAGGAACTTCCAACGCATGATTTGGCTCCCTACAGCGCCGGACGTGAGCCCTATGGTGCACACGTAAGATTTCATCGAAGCTATTCGTGCCCAGGAACCTCCAACTGCAATAACCAATCGAGACTGTATGGCTGTTAAACTTGTCATCCCTCTCGGAATGACCCAGAATCTCCCGGAGTCGATCTCATTCTCCAGGTCTCTCGGATAAGCTTAGGTATCTCCCCGAATTATGTGATTTCATGTTATTAATGTTTGATTGTTACCTTTCTAAAATCTGTTTTAATTTTCTATCTGAAGTTTAATTTTATCTTAAGTTAATTTTGTTTTGGTACACTGCACAAAATAGCTGTGTTAATTCAACACAATGTGGTATCCCAGCGTGATTACCACTTTTTGTGTGTTAAATCAACACAACACATGGTGTTGATTTCGGTACTGGGAGCAAAAAAAATACGGCTACAGCAAGAATTGAACGTGGGTTGCTCAGGTAGAAGTCGAGCGTCTTACCGACTTGGCTAAATCGTCAGACAGAAAAATCGCTAGATGCAAAGTATATTTATTGAACAACATTTGAATTAAACCACTACACTATAAATTGAAACAGTGGAGGGGATCAAATATATGTTGATGAAATTTCACAGTGGTTGCGAAAGGGATTCTCCAAAGGAATTAGGGGATTTCCAGAAATTCTCTGAAGTAAAGTTGGTCAAAATGCGCATGAATGGGACGGTTTCCATCAGGAAACAATAATTCGTTTGCGCCAAGTCGATATCCCAACGAGATTCCATACACCGAACGATTTTCTAAGGAAATTCGTGGTTGCATAACAAGCAGGAGTAAGAATTGCATAATTTCATGGAATGTTTTATTTGTAAACTTTGTTTTGAATGGGCCATTTTAGTAACTCTGACTTCGTCCCGTCACGATTATGAATGCGATACTAATTAAAATTCACATCCATGCCCCAACAACGATTCGAACCCGGGACCTTTGAGTCGCTAGCTTAGCGCCCCAAACCACACGACTACCAGCCCGGCGAATGTTTTATTTATTTGTTACCAAAGAGATTTAGTACCATTGCCCGATTGGATGCTGGGAATGACGTGTGCCATTTTTATTCACACGGGAAGTCTTTTAATTATGCTTTTTTTCAACCTACCTCTACTTCAGAAATATTTCGGAATCCCCTACTTCCTTTAAGGAGCCCCTTGCGCTCCCACTGCGGAAGTTTGAAATCTGCATTTTCAAATGGAGTAGGTTTAAAGTCATTGAGGGTACCACGATGTATCAGCTCTACTGTTCGTGGTGTTAGAAATATGAAAATCTAAGGTTAATTTTTCCACGCTTTCGGCACCCTGTAGTTCCGAAACTATGCACATTTTGAAAATTTGACACAGGAACTTTCGTTTTGTTTTGATTTGAAGAATCACCTCCAGAAGCTTGTCAAAGTGGTTTTAAAACAAACTGTATATAATTACGCCTAAAATTGTGCTAAGTTTACAAATACATTGGAATTTGGGAGAGGTCCATACTCTCTAAACTCTCTGCTTGGATACGTCAGTGAGCTGTAAGAAAGAATAGTATGGGTCTAGAACAGCGTTTCTCAATCTTTTTCATCCCGCGACCCCCTTTCACCATGCCTTCTAGCTGGCGACCCCCTTCCACCATGCTTTCTAGCCGGCGACCCACAATTATTTTATTCTGTGTAATACTTTCTCTTCATTTCAACAGTTTATTTCCTGTATTTATAATAAATATCATATTTATATTATCCAAAACTATTCAGCGAACAACATTATCCAAGTAATTATTAAAAACGACAAGCAAAATAAAATACTTTATTTGAAATTTATTAGTTTAAACCTACGAAACCTAGTTAAATTATTTTTTCACTTTCCCCCGTGACCCCCTTGTACACATCCTGCGACCCCAGGTTGAGAAACCAGGGTCTAGAATATCTAATACAGTCAAAATCAACTTCCTGAAGCAGCTATCAGAAATGATAGTATATTACAAAAGTGTTACCTGAGACTTTGAAATGAAGAAACTGAACACGAAAAGAAAACTTCCAAAGTTAGTAGAATTTTAAAATTTCTTTGTATACAAAATATTCTATACTAATTGTGACTTTCGAACGCGAAACTAATAAAAGTGCAATGGAAGCATATCAGATTTCCACTTTTAAAAAGTGCTTCAGATTTTGTACAACCTGCACCCACATCTATGCTGAAGATTATATTTTATGCTCTGAAACGAATATATATCTTTAAAAATTCAAATTTTCGAATGTGGGTGAACGAAATGGTAATTTTGCAAAAGAAAACTGTCATCAAGTTGAGCGTATCAGTAAATGTTGATCGAGAAACTCATCTTGACAAATTCCAACCTGATGTTTCAAATATGGCTAAATTTGTATTAGAATGAGAACTGAATTAAGAAAACTATGCGGATATAACATATTCATGCATTTAATACTTTTGCGCACAATAATTGTGCTGTTCTTTATTATAGGAAAAAAAACAACAGAAATATATTATTTTAAAGAAATTTGTTGGGTTGGGTTGCATAACTTCCAAGGATGAGTTTTTCTAGATATCCCCTCCCTTGAGAAATTCCTATCTACGCTACTGGTCAGCGTATTGTTACATCCGTTATATATTTTTGTTCAGATAGCTTGATAAAAAGACGGACAATGACATGAATATCGTAACAAGAATTTCACAATTAAGATTCAATGTTTTTTAATTTGGGGCAAGTTGGGGCGTGAAACAAATTTCAGAGCCAGTGATCTAAAATAATGCTGCTTCTTAAGACTTAAAACATCTTTGTGTTCTGTAAACCATTAATTTGTATTACAACTTGTTAGAACATAATAGGATAAAACATGTAATACCGTTGATATCTAATAATTACTTTCATATTGGATTGATTGAATTGTTATTAACGTTCTAAACGAGCTGATAAGCTTTTAAGTACTCCACCTACAGTTTTAATGTGGGCTCCGAACCACTTGTGTCCCCACCGGGAATCGAACCCGGAATCCCCTGATTACAAGGCATCGAGGCGTTACTACTCATCCACGGGGGACACTTTCATATTAGAATACAATAATTGCAAAATTATACCCAAAATTAACTACAACAAAACAGTTTTAAAACTAAATTAAGAAGTATACATATTGGAAGAGCTCTCTCTCTCTTTTAATCCAGAAAAGAGTGCGTTCAAGAATAAATAGGGTGACCAGACGCCCCCTGATTTGCCGGGACAGTAACGGTTTTTAACTCTTTGTCTCGTCTTCATTTTAGAGCTCAGAAAAGACACTAAATTTTTCCAGGTTTTCACTAAACGTTCTCGGAAAATTTAAATAAGCGAGAGAAAGAAATAACTGTATTAAACATAACAACTGCTATATAGTAGGATAATTGTTAATTATGCTAGTAGCACCAAGATGGTACTTAACGTCCGTATGGGAATTACGTACTTTTTTTAATGGGAATTATATTATTATTATTATTTTAATAAACTAATTGATAGTAAATTCTGGTTTCTGAAAGCACTTTATTTGAAGGTGACGGCTATGACTTTCCGGTTCAGTGTCTCGGATTGGAGTGTGGAAAGTCCGGTCACCTTAGAATAAAGTTAATATCGACAGTTTAATCTATAAACTTACCTCTATGCGCCATATTAGGAAAGCGGATGAATTCTTTGGGATTGTTCTAAAGGCAGGGTCCACGTTGCTCATGTTTGCTGACACTGAAAAAGATATAACAATGAATTAAAGCACTTCCATACTACATATAGACTAATGTAAATAACACCAATAGCGCGATGTATGATGGTGTCCTTTAAATAGCTATACAACTATATAATTTCGAGACCTGAGGATCTTTATACAGTAATTGAACAGGTTAAACGCAGTTTATCTTAAATGAAATGTCAGCATACGCGTATAAGACAAGAAAAGCACACTTCTTACAAAGATGCATATAAGCAGTTTTAACTTCTAACTCTTAAAACTAAATATAATATAACTGACTTTTTTGGCTATAAATTTACTTGTATCAATGACAAAGATATAATGAGAAAGTAATTATTTAATAGAAAAAATCACCGAAATGTCCAGTACAAGATAAACCTATTTTATTCAGTGATTCATTCTATAGCTTCACTTGCACTTAAAAGTGCATCTAAATTAACAGGTTTTGTTTAAGGGTAATACTCGTAACAGTATGTGACTGAAATGCGCCAAACTTCGGGAGGTGATTGCTCAAATCGATACAAGAAATAGTTCCTTTCGAGAAATGTCGAAAATGCGTAGTTTCGGAGCTAAAGGCGTGAAAAGTTGGCGAAGCACTTGACAAATAATAAGGTAAGTCGCGTCGACTTAGCAAATCACAACCGAAGTGATACCCAAACTTGCAACGTTTATTATTGAGGAATGCAGCTGCGAGGAGATTCATCTGCTTGTCTACCACACAATGTAAATTCCATTAGAATAAACTGGTTTTGTGGGTAATCCCCTCTGAGAACCACTACTCAATCATAAACAATGCTCAAATACATTCTTTGGGTACAATCTCTCTTCTGATTTATTCGACAGATACACTTTTGCGTCATTATTTGTCGAGATATAGGGTAAGTATGCCTTATTTCGCAGTACCCCTAATTTCGCAGTAACTTGTACAATAAAGTAGAACTAAGTTAGGAAAGGATGTGGAAGTGATTCGACTCATTGATAATAGATGGAAGATACTCCTTTATATGAAGATTTTTTTCGTGCTCTTCCATCTGAGGAATTGCAAGAAACTAGAAGAGATAGAAAGAGTCGTATGTTTTTCGTAACGTTCAAGGACAATGAGTGCAGCTCCTTCTTTCATCAGGTATTTGTAGCATTAATTTTGAGTATATTGTAGCATGCATATGTAAATGTAGAGAGGAAATGGCAACTAATAAAATGGTATATTCATAATATCTGTAGCCAACATTCAAAGCCTATTATAGGCTTAATTTCGATAAAGGTTTGCTTAGCTCCGGTACACGAGAAGGCAGAGCCAGAGAGATTAGGTTGTAACAATAAGTTTGTGTGCAACGTTGTCAAATTAAACATACTCTATTATTGGATCTTTTGTTTGGAAATTTAAGCTCTAGAAACGCTTGTAAGCTTTTAGAACTGTTTTATGTCATTTTAGAGTTCCACTAGGCGAAGAGGGGAGGGGAGATCCTGGGTAAACCTGTTCTGTAGAAAAACTGGCATTTATCCACTGAACAAACATGTTCTTCCTGAAAGCACGTTCAAGCCGTCTGCTGCTCATATGAATGTCGTCGAAACACCAGAGCCGTTAGCACTACCCAAACGCATAGAGGTCCGCAAGAGGAAGACACATGTTTGGTGATGGTTCAAAGGCAGTGGAAGTGTCTCAGCAAGGAACATCTGGAATAAAAGCTACTCCTAATCCTGCACTACAAGGATCAAAGCAAACGACAACAACATCTGTCAGTCTTGTAAAGGACATTTTAAGGACGACAGAGCAGGCTCGAAATGGATACAATGTCTTCATTGTTTGGATTGGTTTCATGAACTTTGCCAGGGTATTCTGCGTTATGAACCTGATTTCGTGTGCCATAGTTGCAGGGAGGAAAATGAATAAGAACCATTTTTGCACTTGAACATTTTGTGCCTTTCCTCAGTTGATCTATCATATAGACTAGCTTTTGTTTAATTGGAACTGCCTTGCCTATGCAATTTCCTTTTTTATGTTCTATTATTTCTATTGTATCTAGCTATTTCAACAGGATAAATAATAATTTTTAATAGTTTTCCTTGTGTAATTAGGCATAGGCCTACATTTTGTTTAGCTTCGCTAATTTGAATGATAAGATGCACTATGTTCATTTAATAACAAAGAAATGATACAAAAATATTGTATGACACAGCATAATACATTTTATATCGGCCTATACACCTAAATGTATTCTAACATAATATATAGGCGTATAACGTAGTGATGTAGTAAAACTTGTAACAAAAAGACAATAGTGCGAAATTAGCCTTGCTAATTTCGAGCGCCTATAACTCTGAAACTACATGTTTCGAAATTTCTTGAAAGGAATCTTGTATCTTGTTTTGATGAGAATAATCACACCTCGCTTAGTTGCTCGAATTATTTTGGAGTCACACTGTATGCTTATATTTCAATTTGTAAAATCAATCTCTCTATGTTAATTGTATTGTAAGCACTAGTTCCATAAAGAAGAAATTAAAAAAAAGTTTAATTCATAAACATCCTTTATTATCTTTATTTTGATATTTCAAGTAGGTATTTTTTCAAAAGGCCCTGACTACATTCTTCTTATTTTACAAGCATTGAATGCATGGGAAGTATAAAGCGTAAAATGAAGGAATATGTGGGTTGTAATGCAATTCACGAACTAGAATGGTAAAAATATAGGGATATTTATGGAGCTTAATAAACGTGACTTTCTCACCAAATACTAGAGCTCTCTTCCATTTTTAAACCCTGACCTAAAAGTCGTGTCTGTGTGGAACAAGTGGCAGTCTAATATTCACTTGGAGAAAGATTAAAAGAGAAAATTAAGAAAATTTGTAACCAGATGGGTATCAGAAGCTTGGAATCTGAATCCTTCACGTTAGAATACAGACACATAATCACTGATTGTTATGAAGGATGCAAGTTTTTATAGCTACTTGCTTTTTTTCATCTGTAATGTATTTAATCCATAACGTATTTATCAATTGGCATTTTGCTATCGCTTTGTAGCAACCAGTATGAAAGCTGACATATTAATATTTGCTCCGCTTTACGTTATCTTGCATAATACCTGATGCGTGATGATTGTGATTAAAAAGGGGGAAAGTGTATAGAACGTATCTTATCGCTCGCGTTGAACTCAAAGTCACACTTCATATAAGAGAAACGCTAGATTTTGTACGTGATTAAGTTAATATACTCATAACACGAGTTTGTGGAATGGCGGAAATCAAATTGCGGAGCCTATTATAATAGCAACAATAATTTATCCCGGGCCGCAGGGCCTTCTGGCCAGAATGAGCCATTTTCGTCCTTTGAATTTATTACTTATTTATATGAATATAATGGTTTGGAAATGAATCGAATTCCTAGCATTCAACCTAAACCCGCACCAAACAGACAGCCGGGAACCCCACCCAGGCAAAACATAGGTATTGATGTTTAGACCCTAGACTATTGACAGTTTATAGAGTATTTAAGAGTTTTTAGTAACTGAAGTGATTTTGAATGTCAATTGTCTTTGTAAAACAGTAAACCGTTGAACGGGAAGGTGGGAAGCAATGGATGTTCAGTGTTTTTCTTAATTAATATACTTGTTGTTCCTTTGTGACTGTTCTGATTTGGTAAGGATTTACTATGTTGATTCTCTGTGGCATCCGTGGATAAGCTTATTTATAGATGTAAAATGGGTTCCACTGTGTTGAAATGTTTTTCAGGAGTTCTTGATATGTTATTTGATTACGTATGAAATCGTAGTTCATTATCTAGCATCTCCTCTTTATAAACTTTCTCTACGTATTTTATTTCATTGGCTATGCAGAAAATACTAGTTACTACCAAATTTGAATTTGAATTTTACTTAAGGCCTTGGGGCAACTTTGGCTCTGACCGACTACCAAATTTGAGTGTATGCGAATGAACAAGCGAGTTTTGTGTTAAGTACTACATTTTCCGAAATGCTTTTCATCAAAGTATTTTAAAATTTCAAGACTGAAGTATTTTAAAATATCGAAATCAACACACTTCAATCTTAAACTGAGATATACTAAAGTTTAGAAATAACGGGAGCAGTATTTGTGATATGTGTCCGACAGATAATTAATTTTCTTGTCTGAAACTTATGAATTCATTTTCATTTTTCATTTTTTGACTCATAATTCATGACTCATATGACTCATTTGACTCATATGAACTCATAATTCATTTTCTTCAAACAGTCAATCAACTGCATTAGCATTATCGAACAAGTTTTTAACAGCCACTGACAACATCTAACTGGGAAAGTTTACTACTCAAACGATTGATCTGTAATTCTTCCCTTGTTTAATCAGTTTTGTTAGAGTTTAGAATTTAATTTTTACGGCCTTTAGGTAACTTTGGCTCAGTTAGATGGATGACAATGGAATGGTGGAATGAAGAAATGGGAGGAAACGGCAGAATTCCGTGTCCACCACAAAGCCCACATGGCATGAGAATGGATCGAACCAACGACCGTAGTGTATTCTGTAGGCCTTACACATAAGATCAGGACGGCCTGAGACTAAGATGCCTAAAGACCATATCAAAGAAAACCAGCAACCCAGATAGCATAAATGTCCGAGGGATATCCCACGGACGTCCTAAACTACCAAATCGTATCCCGAGATATTTAGGAGATCCGTAACGCGTCCCTTGGGCGTACTGCTGGGATATCCCAAAATAGTCCTGATGAGACGTACGTCGGGTGTCCCACACAAGTTCCATATGAACATGAACAACAATGTATTCCTTCTGCTTCTTTTTCTGATCAACGAATGTCAGTGGTCATTTGAGAAAATTGTCGATCTTTGTTAAATCGATTGCTTGTCCTGAACAATCAGAGGTTATTTTTTCACTATTACGGGGAAATAATCCGGGAACACTAAAACATATAAATAGTTTAAATACTGAAATCTATTGTAGTCAGATAGGGAATTTTTCTCTTCTGGGTACTGGACAATAACCATGGATGTGCTAGTACAGTGGGAAGATGACTCTTTGAATGTAATGCCATCCACAGATATTGAAACTGTTGACAATGATACTTTATACAAAAGAGTTAAGTTAAAATGTATTGGTTGCTAGAGAAAAGACATTACTATGGGATTGTGATTAAAACTGAGAATTCAGCGCAGGATCTCGCATCACAAGAATCTGAGTCAAAATCTGTGGATGGCCCTCTCAGCGTTTTGAAGAAAACCGCATCAAGGAACGTACTGAAAGAAGATAAGAACTCTGAAGATGAAAATAAGAACGAAAGTGGCAGTCAATGTGAACATGAAGGGGAAAGTATTCAATTACCAGATAAAGATGATTCTGGTTATGACTCACCATACATATAGGAGTATGAATAATTAAACTGTAACCGTGAATATTCAAATTTTTGCCCTCTGTGTAAATGTTTGTTGTCTTCCTAGCATATTGCTAACAACAACAACTGCAGAAACCATCCATTAGCTTCTTCTGAAGAGGAATTAGAAGGCCCTCTCCACGTAAGAAGCTTGAATAGGAAGTTGGTGGCAATTTTTCGATTCCAAGTACGGTAGTACATTTACAGTACAGTGAATGGAGAAAGCAGAGAAGTACCCATGGCGAAGAGTTATCAAGAGAACAAAAAGGCGGCGGCTCAAAAGTTATGAAATAAAAATAAATTAAACGTCAGTTCGAATACAAGAAAGCTCATTCCTACTCGTTCAGTGAAAAATTATACGTCAGTTCGATACAAGAAAGCTCATTCCTACTCGTTCAGTGAAGCCACGATGTAATGGCACTACGTGTGGAAATCAGCGTAAACAGATAAAGAGAGGCCAAATAACTTTTTCAGTTTCTATGGATCAAGTAAGTTACAGTTGCAACCATAATTTATTGTGCGGTATGTGGGAAAGAGGTCAGTTGGAAGAACATAGAGCGAAAATTGAAGAAGCAGGCCAAGACTGTAGCTAAACAACATCCAGACAAGACTGCATAAGCAGTGTTTGATCTTCAGCAGATAATTAAACTTCCTTCATTGAACAAGAGTGCAGTTTTCTGCCATCGCTGCCCATCAACATAAAATTCACGATATGCAGTAAAGGAAACAAAGCCTGTCATTGCTTCTTATGACACGAAGGTGTCAACAAGAGAGGATTTTATGAAACTGCAACATGCGTTGGCACCTATCTTCAGCAACTTGATACCCAAGGCATAGAGGATATCAAACGTTTCACTGATGGTTGCAGTGAATGAAGCAAAAGCACAATTGTAGCCACAATGCTGCTCTATACATCAACAAATTCCATAAATTTGAAAAACATTCATTTGTGTTTCTTCGAGTCAAATCACGGACAGAATGAAGGAGATTCTGCTCACAGCACAATTTCGACTGTCCTTGCGCATGCTGGAGACGTCTTTATCCCATGACAATTGAAACCTTTGCTAAAATTGGCTCGTTGTTGGTCCTCATACTACATGAATTCAATAAAAGTTGAAAATTCTAAAGACTCCAAGAGCATTTCGGAACGTGCACGTATCAGATCTATGAGAGAATTTGGTTATGGATCTAAATGGATGGTTCGGGAGGTAATGGTGGTCATAGAGGACTTAACAAGCATTTACATAAAAACAAACCATCTTAGTCAACATTACGAGAAACCTTCGTTGAAAACACATACTTTGGGTGCACTCACACACACACTGCCACAATCTAATGTATCTTTCCCACAAATATCATCAGAGAAATACAATGACTTAGTGCATTTGTGCTCAGAACCAACACCTGTCATCTGTGACAACTACTGTCAAAAATTTTATCAAGACCTTCCACACTCACGGCCATTATTTCAGCATTATTGTTTTCATTTACAAATTTACAATACTTTTAAGAGAATTTGTAATACACTTATAGAAACTGTCATAACCGAATTTGTATTTTGATTTGAAATCAAAATGTTTCTATTAGATGTGATTGTGTTAATGTAAGCAATGTCAACTTTATTTTACACCAATTACTGTTCTTAATTTCCTTTGTGTAGGCAACTTGCATTAAAAGTACTTAATAAATAAGTAAATAAACTCAAAATATTTATGAAAATTCCTAAGGGGCATAAATAAATTCAATTCAATATATTAATAGCCCTCGGGGAGGACGAGAAGTTAGCGCGCTCACTTTTCGTGCGCGTGGTCGCGAGTTCAACTCCCGTTGGGGTCTATTGAACGGAGTGGTTCGGTGCCCACTTCAAACACTGTAGGTTCCATCCTTATAAACTCACAAGCTCATTTAGGACGTTAATAACAATTCAGTCACTCACTCACGTATTAATAAAGTTACAAGCAATTAAGGCGTAAGTCCAAATGCACTAGATTGCAAATGTGACGAACAGGCGTATATCCATGTAAGCCATATTTCTAGCGTGATGACGTCATATTTAATGAGCGCGCTACACCACTTTTCGAAAGGGTCATCACTGACCATTTACACAGGATTATCATCTTCAAATTATAAAACTCTTTGCTTGTTTGGTTCAATTGTACATATGTAGAATGGTTCAATTGTACATATGTAGAATGGTTCAATTGTATTGAAATTTCTTTAAATGCCTCTCCTGTAAAATTATACTTTTGGCGCTTCCGTCTCTTCGTCATATAAGCGACGATAATACTTTCACACATAGATATAGGCAGCATCCCTTCCTACATTCGTATTCTCTTTCCTATCTTGGTCCGAGCAAGATGTGTAAACGCCATTTAAAATAATTCAATTTTGTACGAAATACTGTAACGCGGCTCACCTGTCGATTGTTTTTTTCGAGTGCGGTTTACGATGCGCAACTGTTTTGTTGTTTTGAACCGATGACATGAGTACAAGGTTTACAGCTAATGCTGTTTCAATCCGAAGAATCGAAGATGCCTGTGACTCATGGAAGATCAGTTGAAAACACTTATATCACAATCATCACTAGGAAACCATCAGGTATGGTACATTTACTTCAGAATTGACATGTGCATGTATGAGCACCACATGAAACGTCTAAGTACGAAGTATCATGCAATACCGTACTACAAATTGGTTCTGAAGATAAGAGACTTGGCCCATTTCTCACCCCAATCTGCTTAATATCAGGACTCTTTAAACCCTTCTATTTCTTTTCCAGCTCTTGTTGTTGGCAACTTTCAAGTTGGTTTTCTTGAGAACCAATTGGAGGGTATAGGGAAAGAACCAAACAGTGTCCAAAATAGACACTTTTAAGGAAAACGAAAACAAATCTATTGCTTTTCCCTTTCCTCGATTTTCTAACTTTCCAACACCTTGGCACTCAGCTGTTTTCTCGCTTTACGATATGCTATGTTTAAGATACCTATGAGAGAAATGGAATGGCATCATAATATCAATTTCTCAAATTTTGGACCGTGTTGGTATTGTCCCGGCAGCCTACAATTTGAATTTAATTGATTTATGACCTTTAGGCATCTTTGGCTCAGGCCTTGCATCCTTCAATTCGTAGGGTCACAGATACATCGTTTCTAGACGTTTCTTGCGGTGCTCTCTCGCAGGCACTTATCAGTTCCTGAATCAAAAAGGAGCATACCTTGTGGTTCCCGGGTCATCTGCGGGTTTCACAGTGGTACCCAGTCAAAAACAGGATATATCCACCAATTGTCCCGTAGACATCCTCAAAAATGTCCTGCAGGCATCCCTCGGACAGAATGGGACATTCAATGGTAATCCTTTAGACGTCCGTGGGATATATAATGTCCCTATAACCGTCCTGTTTGAAATCCCATTTGCATCCAAATCCCATTTGCATCCCATGGGAATCCCATTTTCGGGACCAAGGCGGGCATTTGGACGCTCTAGGGAATACCCATAGAATCAATGGGACATCCGAATGTTCCGGTCAGGACGTCCTTGAAACGTTCGTGGGACAGGATGTCCTTGTGCTATCTGGGAAGGCGGTTATGCAAAAGAAAAAAAAAATGCGCATTACACAACTGAGTGACTATATGTAGGAAATGCATTATCTTTAAGTATGTGGATTCATAGCAGAAAGAATGCAAGCCATCTAACGTTTTAATTTAAAAGAAGTCTAAGTTTGAGTTGAGAAATATATCGTCAAGCAGTCAAAATGGATTAATCATAAAACGCGTAGGACCACATCATATATTATCACTTCAACGAAGTATATACTTCTGTTTTACGATTACAACAATGAAACTATTAGGTTGGTGCGAATGAAATACCACTTTGACGCTCGGTGGGAAACGGACCTTAGCAACACAACCCAGGGAAAGACTGAGGTCACGCTTCTAACGTCATAAAATCTGTATTCGTCCTTCTAGTGGGGTAAACCGGATCACAGCAGTCGGGCAAATTGAATCAACATAAACTTACACACAAAGGTTCTGGATTAAACACAAAAGATAAATTATACTCTCAAATTCAAACTAAGAACGACTTTAACATACTAAAAAAAAAACAAAAAAAAAACGTGGGTACATATTAAAAATAAACTTAAAAGCAAAGGCATTTTACCATATAAGAACATCACTATTCGCTATGCCCCAAGCTGCCATCTAGAAAAAGAAAACTTTCTATTCTTCATGTATGTCATAGATACATTACTTTGAATTATGAAAACAAAGCTAACGTCGCACATTATTCGTTCATCATGTGTTCACAAAAAATAACAAATACTAGGGAAAGATTTTGAAAAACCTACATCTTGAAGATTTTTCAGAAATGCGTATTTTATTTTATCTTCTTTACCATACAATAACTCAACACACAGCCGTTCAACCTCGACATTATGTTTCTTAACTAGCGACGTCACAAGTCACGAAGAAGTTTTGCTGCCATCCCTTATTAAAAGGATTGTAAATCCGCTTCGCTTCAGCTTACTGCTCTATTCCATTACTTTAGCTTACGTCGGGCGTGATTTTTACGAAAGAAATAAGTCACAGGTTCGTGAATAAGAATCATGGTAAAATTACGTCAAGTGAAATGTTTATTTCCATATCACCACCAAAATCACGGAGCGATGCGATTGGAACTATAAATGGAGCAGGTCACAGGTGCTATCTGTTAATGGTGATACGCATCGCGTATATAAAAATATCTAACCTTGTTTTTTTTTCCAGTCTTCGTTCGCTATCGCTCACTCGACATATTTCCTGTGATTTTTGTAGCAAGACATCCGTGGTGATACGGAAATAAACATGTTACTATGGCGTAACATTATCATGATCTTAATTCATAAACTTGTGACTTATCTCATTCGGAAAAATAACACCCGACGTAAGCTAAAGTAATATCATTTTGTTTTTAATTATTATTATACGCGATGCACATCACCTTTAAGAGACACCCTCTGTGACTGCTCTATTTATAGTTCCAAATGGAACGACCGACGTATACTAAAGAGAGGCCTCCTCATATATTCACTTTGCCCCCATTCCCCTATTAGTAGTAGTAGGAGAAAAAGTAAAAAAAAAAAAGTCTTAGAACATACGTTCGTTAAAATCTTAAAAATCAGAAAATTTAAGTATATAAGTATAATATGGGGCATGTCCTAGCCGTTTACAATTTCCAATATACAGAAACTCTACTGCGTTGTTAACGTGATTGTTTTACCGCCATTACTTGCACTATTTTCCATCGTGGTTTCTTTTGACGTTTCCAAATAATATGTGCCATTTAACATCAGAACTACCACCAAAAAAATAATTTACTTTAACCTTGACTTTAACTGTATCTTATTGAATTTTCCAACTAGTATTTCTTTCTTTCTTCTATGACTTGTCTTGTCTTGATTCTTTCTATCGCGGGCGCGAATCTATGTTCATACCCATAGCGGATTCGTTATTTAAATTGACATTTTTTAATAAAATTAATTATATTATACAGTTTTACAGTCTATCGTCGTTAATATTTGACATTTTTATTCAGTTATTTATTGGTTGCTATGGTTACTGTCCGCCATAGTAGTCAGTCTCTCTATATTCTCTAGTCACTGTCACTTTTAGATGTATGACCTTGGTCTTGGTCTTGGTAGATGTATGAGCGCAGAATTTACAACATTCAAGTTATATAAATTACTAGTAGCCCATTACAGTCCTCATTGGTTGATTGGAGTGTAACGTCACTGGAGGACATTATACTTTTAAAGCAGCTTACCACAAGCTCGATGTCGTTATGTTAGGCTATAACTGAAGATTCATACAATTTGAATATTTTTGTAATTCTATAACAAATTTATATTGTTCCGAATGTTCTCAATAGTGCTGTGATAAACTGTTGTTTACCCTTTCAAAGCAGAAACTTTTGGTTTCCGATCACCAACCGCTAGGGGCACTGGTATCATAACATCAAAATATTATGACGTCTGTGCTGGTATTGCACCCCCTACACATAGGCTGGAACTTATTAATTTCCATACCTAATCATTCATTACATTGCTCGTCCAAGATCCGCCAGTGACGTCACCACGCAATGGAATATGGGGATTCAATTTGTTCACTGTTTCTTCCGAGTGCAACCCACTGACCTATATCAAAAACGATACTGGACTGACTGCAGTCATTGAAAATTTCATGAATATATGAATCCAGGGAGCGTAGAGCCATATTTATGAATAACCTCCAAGAGTGGGTGGCTCCCAGGGGCATTGAAATTATATACTCCTGGGAGCCACCCACCCCTTGGGAATGATTCATAAATATGGTCCTTAATCTCGTTTGGCCACTTCTAGTCTAAACCAATATGAACCAAATTTTCGGTTCTAACTCAGTTTTTACGCTTAATAACATTGTGTGGCCCGTTTTGTTTATTTATGTCTTAATTCTGGCAAAAGATGTAAATATTATTTTCAGCAATTTCTATTCTATGCAGAGTATGATATACTTTTACATAAATAACTCGGGAATTAAGATTTCAATAAGAAATCGGGCCACACAGCGATAAGAAGCATTTAAAACTGAGTTAGAGCTGACAATTTGGTCCACATTGGATTAGACTGGAAGTGGACAAACGAGTTTAAATATTTGCTCTGGCGTCTATCTTTCAACACTAGAGTTTAAATATTTGCTCTGGCGTCTATCTTTCAACACTAAGTAGTCACTCCAGTATCGTTTACGTACAGCTCGATGGTGCAACCTTACAGGGGAGTGTCAGATGTGACGTCATTGACTCAACTAATGATATTAAAATTAAGGTTGTGTCTAGAGTAACGACGGAATATATTCCACTCTCGCGTAGCTTGAACTACAAGTAACAGCGAAAAGCGCTAAACCGGGCAGCTGCAGTTTGGTCTTGTGGACAAGGCCTCAGGAAGCTGATCCAAAGGTCTCGGATTCAAACCCTGGCGTCAACTTTTTGCATATTTTCTTTTTAAAGAAAATTAAAGTTTTTTTCGTTTTTTATGTAAATATACAAAAGGATATTTAATAAAAGTTGTGATTTACAATTTTAAATGATGCAGCTAAAAGCTAGGATGTATATAAACCCCCCAGGGCAGCGAGGTGTGAAAGGGGGGAGGGTGCGTCCGAAGGGAGCTGGGCGGCGTTAGCCGTGGGCGGGGGGGGGGGCGCAGCCCCCTGTTAGCGGTGGGCATACGCAAAAGTACTGTTTACTCAAAAATTCTGTTTACGCGAAGTTTTGTGCTGTTCCGTCCCGTCGTTGCTCTAGTAAATTAACTCCCGATGTTAAAAACTTAAAGCAACTGCTCTAGGCGCTTCCTAAAATTAAATAGGCCAAAACTTAAAAACATTAATTCGAGTATAACAACCTTATTCTGCCATCTTGATATGCACCGCCAGAATTTTAAAGAGTGGGAAATACTTAAAATAAAAATGATCAGCTTGTAAAACCAAAGTTTGACTCTTTTTTGTATTGTTTAATTAATAGTATATATATATATATATATAACCAAATTAGCATAGCAATATGTAAAATTACGAGTTAAAAGCACACTTCTAAATTCTGGCTTAAGTTAATACTTCTAGATTAAGGATTTTCAATTTTGGCCTATTATCTAACTTTAATATCCTTGTTTGAGTCAAGGACGTCATGTCTGACATAACCAATGACCTCTATCTAACTGTGATACTGAACTGTCTGCTCGCATTGAAAATTTTATGATTATATGAAGTCAGGGAACGGAGGGGAAACTTAATTTCTTTTGTCCACTTCCAGTCTAAACCAATATGGACCAAATTTTCAGTTCTAACTCAGTTTTTTACGCTTGATATCGCTGTGTGGCTCGTTTTTCGCGTAAATATTATTTGCAAAATTTGCTACTATATGCAGAGTACGATATACTATTATATGAATAACTTAGGAATTAAGACTTAAATAAAAACGGGCCACACAGTGATAAGAAGTGTATAAAATTGAGTTAGAACTGGAAATTTGGTCCACATTGGTTTAGGCTGGAAGTGGACAAACGAGTTTAAATATTTGTCTGGCGTCTATATATCGACATTAAGTAGACACTTCAGTATTGTTAACGTAGAGCTCGATGAACATAACCTATAGTAAGTTCACTAAACGCTGGAAACCCCATACACCTGACAACTAATAATGCAGTCGTCGAAATACTAACACAGATTTATACGAATGATTCTTCCCCCAATTAGATTTTGGTTTCCACAAAAGTTAAAATTAAATTTTAGAGGATGGGGTCATTTTTATTAGTTTTGGTAACTTAAACCCCTCTTGCTTCTTAAAATGACACTCGTCACGCAGTTTGACACAGGGTTCTAAAAATATGTACAATTCTGTAACTGTTGTCCCGTTGCATTTTTCATCCAGTAAAATTAAATAAATTTCATAATAGCAATAGCTGTGATTAAATTAAACTTATAGAATCCACGTTGTACCAGTATTATGGTATCTAAAAATTAGATAAAGTTTTTACAGCAGAAAGTCATATAAACTTGACGATCCAATTTTTAACTGTCTTTTTCAACGATTTTGACACAACATACTTAAGCATATATTTTTTAATTATAACTAAAATTTGGCATTTGTACTTTGTAAACTATTTGTGCTTTCGGATTGTTATTATTTTGTTTAAAAACTAGAAAATTTGGCGCAAAAATTTACTATGTGCATTAAAAGCTAATTTTGGGATTGAAATTACGTTTGATAATGTTAAATTTTACCCGGCGCCTCCACCATGTG
This sequence comes from Lepisma saccharinum, assembly GCA_022664845.1. NCBI lineage: Eukaryota > Metazoa > Arthropoda > Insecta > Zygentoma > Lepismatidae > Lepisma > Lepisma saccharinum. The sequence goes on from JAGDQP010028065.1 coordinate 21,757, forward strand.
CATTAGTTGTGTGACAGGCTTTTGCCATACTAATATTTATTTAGAATATACATATTGTGTTATTGGTTTTACTACTAAAAGCGCTAGATGAGGAACTGCATTTATTTTGGTTATGTTGCTTTGAAGGGATATAAATTATTAGTAGTTGTAATTTTTATTTAGTTTGGGGAATGATAAAAACGAATAAATCAGAGCTGACGGATGAACAGGTTCTCGAAGCTAATAAGAATTTAAGCACAAACAGTAGCAGTAGAATGAGTGTCGACACGTCTGAGAACCGAAGCGACCTCACATCCCACTGCTGCAGGGAGAAATGAACTAGAGAAATTCCTTGAAAGTGTGAAACTAGAATTGCCAACATTTTCAAGGGAGGAAACGGAACCAGAGCCGTTTGGCTATCTAGAACAGCGTGTAGAGTTCTGTTAAGAAATAAGTATTACAGAAAATATATGCTTAAGTATGTTGTGTCAAAAACGTTGGAAAAGAGTTTAAAATTGGATCGAATTCTCTGGTCCTTACTTAGTTTGCAGCACTTATAGGAATGCCTTCTTAGCTGAATTTTTCTCTTTTAATTATGAACCTGAGATATCGGAAAGAATCGCTCATTCTTATAAAAAATGATGAATGAATTTGTCACGCAATTTGCCCACCGTGTTTTACTTTGGTACAATCGCCTAGCAGATCCGCCACCAGCTAAACAGGAAATATATCATATTTTGGAGAAATGTCATCTTGAATTTCGCAAGTTTTTGTGTTTTCATAACATAGAAACGTAAAGCGAGTTGGAACAAAAAGGTCACCAGTTCCAACAACGGTTGTATATGATGCTATTTACAAGGGAGAAAATCAAGCTACTCACAAGCCATGAAGCATTTCTACCAGGCACGCACAATCGATTAACTTATCTGAATCAGCTTTAGACCCTTTTAATAAGCGAAATTATGTACACAAAGAAGAGAAAGAGCAGGTGGGCACGTTAGACAGCCGACATGTGCAGGAGGAAGTGTTACTCTTGCGGGAGTGAGCAACACATTCCTCGTTTTTGTTCGAAGCGAAGAAATAAAAATAAACATTGACGTTGGGAATGCGTAATGTTATAAGTCGTGAACAGACAGATAGGCACCTTAAAAACATTTGTTTACATTAATGTTAGAGATGCGTGAACTTACATTTGTCGACTTTGGCGCAGATGCAACAATGGCGACTTTGCAAGACAACTTGCTGAAAAGGCGTTAAATGGATAAAGTTCAATGAATGGGTAAATGCTGCCACGGACAAAGTAAAGATTTTGGGAGCTATGAGGGTCAATATATACATTCGTGGGAAGAAGGTTGGCGTAACTTTGTATATTTTGAGGAATTTACGACATAATCTAGTACTAGGTACAGATGCTCTGGCAAAAGCTATACTCCTAATAGGGAGAGTATCGACCTCTATGTTCCGTTTTGCCCGGCTACGAACAAGAAGGTAAAGTCGCTGCATTGGATGGTTACCCAAACGTCATACACACTGTTCCCACATGTTATTTCCCCACTGGCCTGCATTCTGGTCACACGTTGTTGTCTTCGCTCCAGAACACCGTCAAGGAAAGCTTTTTTCCCCTCTCCACTTGCGTTGTGATTGACAAATGGTGTGTGACTGTGTTATGTGTTAGTCATAAGAAATAACTATGCGTATGAATATTTTAAAAGCGCATTCGAAAAGTAAATAGTGTGTATTCATTTTGTTCACTCTGCTGTGATTTATTTATGCTCCAAAGTAAACAAAAGAAGTAAAGAAATTGGTTTAAAATTCTATAAGAGAAGATTAATTTAAATAAGATTTTCATTAATTGAGGCGTATGCGCGAACAAAAGTCTATGTGCTACGTTAAAAGATAGCGAATACAATTTTGTTTGCGCATATGCCTCTATTCCGATCAAATGTCATGTATCTATGTAAATGTAATATAAACCCACAGAGTTCAATTCCTTTCAAACGGAAAATAAGCAAATAGGTTAATGATTTTCACTGGGAAGACATTGGTTCCTTTTCTTCTTTCAACATGACAAGTATTATGGGGTTGCCTATGACATATTGAAAGAAAAATGCTAGCACCCGAAGTCCAATTACTTCGTAAAGGAACTGGGGGAGTGCGACCATACAAAATAGGTATATTCCCCGTTTGGGTGGATACCTTGAATATTACTTGTTCAGGGATTCTGCCATTAACCCCTCCAAATTCACAGCAGTTCGGGAAGAAGACTCATCCAGCAGTGGATCAAATATGGCTGTGAATTATTATTTCACTGCCAATGCATTTTATTTTTTTTATTTAGGAGGCTCATATATAAATATATATGGAGCTCCTGCGTAGCCTAGTCGGCAGCACGCTCGAGCGAGCGGTCCCGGGTTCGATTCCCGGTGGGGGTTCAAAAATTTCGGTGTTGACCCAGCATCGTGAGGACAATTGGGAAGCTCCTGTGAATAAGACAGTGGCAATCACAGTGAGAGCTTCGGCTCTCCTCTCCCAACACGTTTGGTCAGCGTGGGAGCAGTATACCAACCCCTCCTTCTGGGAGAGGCCTCATCCAGTAGTGGATTGAATATTGATGTGACTTATTATATAAATACACACACACACACACACACATATATATATATATATATTTATATATATATATATATATATATATATATATATATATATATA
>JAGDQP010028066.1:0-24447 GCA_022664845.1 Lepisma saccharinum
TATTCCTGGGTAATGTGCCTAAAGGCCTTGTCATTGGATTTGTCTCAAATACTGCATTCAATGGTCGATATGATCTCAATCCCTTCCATTTCGAACACTTTGATTTAAATCATCTTCAGGTTCAAGTTGGCTCTAAATTTTATCCACCCACTCCCTTAACTCCAAAGTTTGCAGACCGTTTGTACCTTCAAAGTTATTACACCTTGTTTTCTGGCACTGGTATTTTCCATCAAAATGCGGGCCATACCATTACCTATGATGATTATCCTCAAGGGTATACATTATATGCTTTTATTCTGTCTCCTGCCAATACGCTTGATGATAGTACTTGGGATGTTGTTAAAGATTCTCCTGTAAATTTGAAAATTGGATTTGCAAATCGACTTCAACATTCAATCACCTGTATTGTCTACGCACAATTCGATTCCCTGATCCAGATCGATAAAGATCGCAACATTTATACTGATAATGCTATTTAAAAACATACCTTTGCCAAATACCTCAAATCTATGACATCTATATAAGGTAGCAATAACATTGTATTCACCTCAGTCATTCGTGGGACGTCATGAAAAGAAGTATTGTGCAGTTCACAGCCTTTGACCAGGGAGATGGCGAGACGCAGGATCTTGTGGTTAAAGAGCTTGCCATTGTGGATCCCGATCAAAATACGTCGCAGTCGTGGATCTTCAAACCCCCATTTCCATTTACGGAGTTACCGATAGCCTTGAAGTATACCAACGATTACATCTATACCCATACCATTGGACTTCACTGGGATGATGGTGATTTGGCCTATAGTGATCTTAAAACAATACTAATGATTTATACTCAGGCCAGTTCAGTGCTGTGTACCTACGGAGAAACACGCCAACATTTTCTCCAACGCCTTCTTGGTCGGCCTGTAATTAACATAGAAGATCTCCAGTGTCCTAAATATATAGATTTATGTTTTCCTGTATCTTCGTGTGTACATCCACGACATCAGTTTGAAAAGTATCGATGTGCAGTGCGGGAAGCTAAAGCGTATGGACAATACCTAAAATACTTGGACTTATCTCGTTATATCCTTCCCAAGCGTTGTCCTACGTATATTCCAACACCGATTATCGACTCAGATGTGGACTCATAACATCATTGAAACTATTCTTTATGATTGTCTAAGTTCAACGGTATTCAGTGGTGTATATGCCATAGATACTCTTCCTGTGCAAGTAAAACACCCAGCCGCATTAATAATAAATTTAAGTCCTTCCAATAGTGGCGGCAGTCATTGGGTGTGCATATATATTAATGAAAAAAGAATCGCCGATTATTTTGATAGTCTAGGAAATTCACCTCCTAGACCCATTGTGAAATTCTTACAAAGAAACTGTAATTATTATTATGTAAATAGTGTCCAATACCAGCATGACCAGTCTGTCTTATGCGGACTGTTTTGTATTGTGTATATTTACTTTAAAGTTCGTAATCAAAATGTATTGAATAAATTTCATAAAACCAACTTAAAACAAAATGATCATCTGGTACTCAACTATGTCAGAAAAATCAAAGCAAAAAATCAAAATTGTAAATAACTTTTCCATGTACCATGTAGTAGAGTAGTTTATTTGTAATAAAAACCTTTTACCTCTAATTTATTTTGGGTTTCATTTCATGAAATAAAAAGCAAACACCATATCCTTGTAGTATAGATTTATTATCATGCAAGTACAATTTTACAAATGAATTGTAGATATACCATCCATCACTTTTGATGCTTGTATCTTTAACCAAAATTGTAGTTGCATACAATTACGCAGTGCGCATGCATACTCGTGCACTGGCTGGTGGTAATTACAACATGAAGTATTGAGTTTGAAACTTAATGCTCGTAAGGCAGGACATCCCTGATCTTCAACATTCACAATGTTTTCCATGTGGAATAGTTTCTGTAATAATGTCATCTTTTCACTACCTTTGCAATAAAAGACAGAACCCATTTCACAACATTGTGAAACAATATGGCGGATGTGGGATACAGTATATCCATTCGTAGTGTCCCAGTGTAATCCGTGCAAATTGCGAGTTAACCATTCGACTTGTCTCTGATATCCAACCGGTAAATCATAACTTTCACAAGGTAATTTTACCATACAATGAAATAATAGAGTTGCATCACATGCAACTAGACAAAATTCACGCATAATGTATTCATTCGCCGAAATTTTGAATCCCTGAAAATCAAGAATGTACTGCCTTGTGCTTAGTAAACCAGAACCAATAGGATTTTGTTGCTCAAGAATCAACGGTATTAACTGAGCAATACACTCTGGGTCTTTTATGAATTGATGACAAACTTTAAACAGTGTGTTTCTCCCAATATGAAAATGACCCTGTTGCTGAAAATGTTCATAATAGTCTTGAAAAATCTCCGAGTGATTAATATGAGTTTCGACATGTTGTGCGATTACTGTTCCTGTGTTCCATACATACATACACTCATGCACACTATGTAAATTACATTCATTACATTGAATTTGATTTTCTTTTAAATATGCACTTATAGTTTTCAAAATACATTTGTCCACTATATATTCGCCCTTACAATTCAAACACTGAGCCATAATTCACTGCACCACAGGGTCTTCACGGGGAGCACGGTCCTTGGCGCGGAGTAATGTCACCATTTCCCAGGGACACGTTCTCAATATGTGACGAATGCCCCAGTCAAAGTTTTCCTTCAGCGTAACTCCTGCTGGATGTTTCTCCAAATACAAGTGAAACAGTGTTTGTACAGTCCCTGGATCTTTCAGTATCAATTTCGTACGTTCTTCATTCAGTCTATTTATCTCGTAAGCTGAGGTATTTGGAAATGTATAGCCTCCATGATGTTCAAAGCAGATATGATTGCATGGAGTAGTACAGTTATTAAAGCACCCTTCACAGAGCATGGCATGGTCGGGAAACCAGTCCTCAATGATCGAGTATATGCAGGCTTCGTCCACCCAGCGCGGAGAGCATTTGCAGGGCTCCTCGGCGGGCGGAGTAATAACAACTTCAATAGCACTTGCCTTCGACATAGTTACGTGGAGACTGACGACCCCATAAGCAACATATATGCGTTATCAGACCGGAAGAGTCGGGGGTGGCTGCTGTTTCCCACGGTCGGTCCCTTCAGGACCGGAAGCTCCATATGGTAGGGGTCACCAAAGGTCGTGAGAAACGTCAAAATTCAAATTTATGGAGCACAGGTGTTCAAATTTTGGTGGGGGCGACTGCGAGATTCTTGGCTTACACTACTAAAGGCAAATCGTGACGGGCCGAAGTCCAAAGTTACTAAACTGGCCCATATAAAAATAAAGTTTATCAATTTTTTTTACAGAACAATTTAGGATTTGGGTGATAAAACACCAAAATAACTCCACAAAAATATAAACAAAAAAAATCTTTTAAAAAATACACTTTTCTTGAACAATTCGTACTAAAAAGTAAAAAAAAAATGTTTATGCATGACTTTTAAGGAAGACATGACCCGCCAACTGAAGAATTTATCAAGTGACTGTATATGAGAGAGTGTCCCACTTATGCTTTTCTTTTAAGTCATGCATAAACAAAATTATTTTTTACTGTTTAGTACGAATTGTTTAAGAAAAATATGTTTTTAAAATTTTTTATTATTATTCTTTTATTGCGAATGATGGACTCCTGGTTATATTCGTACAGTCACAGAAGAAAGTATTGAGGGAGTCTAACATTAAATTTCCATTTAACTTACTGTAAATTTATCGAGTGAAAGGTACACTTTACGCTAAGCCTTCCACATACCGTTCCTCAGACATGTCACAGCTTAATCATAATTTCCGGTCGGGCAGAGACGTCACCAGGATAAAATATCCACGGGGACGGGGCTGATTAATAAAACACACACATACGTATATATGTGTATATAAATAAATACATCACAGCTATATTCAATCCCCTAGTGGATGAGGCCTCTCCCCGATAAAAAAAACTTAATTTTTATATGGGCCAGTTTAGTAACTTTGGACTTCGGCCCGTCACGATTTGCCTTTAGCTATTAAGTGTTAAAATCCACACCCATGCCCCTGCCGGGACTCGAACCCGGGACCGTTGAGTCAATAGCCTACCGTCGCAGACCGCTCGACCACCCGGCCGGCGCCTCTCCCCGAAGGGAGGAATTGGTCTACTGCTCCCACGCTGACCAGACGGGTTGGGAGAGGAGAACCGAAGCTCTCACTGTGATCGCCACTGTCTTTTATTCACAGCAGCTCCCCAATTGTCCTCACGATGCTGGGTCAACACCGAAATTTTTCAGCCCTGTATTCTTCAAATTTAAGTTAGGATCAAAATTGCTATGTAAAAGCAATGTTAGTATTCGTCGTGTTCAGAAATATTTTGGTTGGACTTTGTGTAAAAACTACTATGTTTACTTTCTTATAAAATATATATTTTCATATTTTATGTAAATATTAAATATTTTTTTAATATAAATATACCTTTTAAAAATGATAACCTAATTTGCAAACATTAAATTAATGTATTAAAACAAATTTACTCCTAAAGTGAAACAACACATTTTTACAAAATTCACTATTTCTCTTGTAGAATAAAATTCAATTGCAGCGTTATGCAAGAAAGTTTCGATTTATAGAATTAATTCTCACTACTTTAGTAACACCTCATTACTTGGTACCTGGTAACTGATATAAAAAAAATATATTCAGTTTTCTGAGATGTCTATAATACCTAAACCCATAATATTTGTAATGCCTATAATACCTGAAAATATCTATCATAAATGTCTAATTTTTAAGTAAACTCGCGTACTTAAGATCTACCGCATGAGCTCTGCGTAAACAGTACATCTATTCTTGAATGCGTCTGTTTTATGTGCATTTGCGGACTTATCTACAACTTGAGTTATTTCCAGAGACTTAGCAAGTTTCTTCTCAATAGAAAGTACAGATAAAGCATTTAGCCAGTTCTCTTACGAAGATAATATTTTACTTGACGCAAACTAGAAAAATGTTTGTTCACATCCAGCTGTTGATGAGTTTAGGCACATTGCAATAACACACAGTTTATGCAGTTCGTAAAAAGCAATTTTGGTACACCCCACCCGGACCCCACACGCGGTGACTCAGTTGTAGAGAGCGCCCATCTCTGGTGTGTGAGATCCCTGGTTCCATCCCGGCTCACGCCATGTGTGTTTTGTGGTGGGCATGGACAAACACAGTCTGTGGAATTTTCTCGGTGCTTTCCCGTTTCCCCCTACTTTCTTAATTCCACCAATTCACTCATCATCATCCAACAGGCCTGAGCCAAAGCCTCCTGCCTTTTGAAGGTCTTAAATTAGAATCGTGGCATTGTTCCACACTGTCTTAAGGTCTTCGCAGACGATCAAATAATTCTTGAACAAGTCTTTGTTTACGACTTTTTAAAAATGATTTTAGCAATTGTGCCATAAACTCTCGAACCCAAAATGTTTTGTCAGCGAAATCCTATATAAACCTACGCTTATTTTTCTTTGACATATAACAAGACATTTTACTGAAAAAGTCTGATGGTGTGTACTAGTTCGTCAATTGACTTATTTCAAGAATTTCATTCAAGAATTATTTGATCATCTGCGGAGGCCTTTACACCCTTCGAAAAAAAAAAAGTCCCTTGCGCGTTTCTTTCTTTAACAATGATATTTTCTTTTTCTTTGTTGATCTGAAAGGAAGTTTTCATGTCAATGTATGTATGAAATCCTGTTTTCAGTACATTTTCACGAACTTCGCTTTGATAATTTACCTGATCAAGTAAACGTCAATATTGAAAAATCTCTCTCCAAATGAATACAGAACTCTCCAAATGCATACTGCAAATACCCCACAAAAAGTCGTTAATCGGATTTTTGCCGCTAAAGTAGATTTCAAATCCTCTAGATTTAGCGACTTGTCCCACAAATCGGCAACACTGCCCCCACCTTCACCCCCATAGTGTATAATTAAACGTTTTGTTTTCCTTTGTGTTCTGTAGTCAGCCTACAATCCTTAGGCAATCGTCAAAACACCGATAAATACTGTCGCTAGTAAAGAGGGACTCCATACTCTTTGTTTGTGTTATTAACACTGCTTTGAAAAACAATAACACGGTCGCGTAAACTCGTAACCAGATACGAACTATCAACCAGTCGATGTAACTTGAAAGAAGAAATGTTTTTGTAGTGATTTTCATTAGGGATGATTCAGGCAGGGAATCTGATAATCCAAGAAGCATATTAATCTCCTCAACGCTGTGTTGATACTAGTTCTGTACTTATGTTGAGATTTTATTATTCTTACAACTTACACTTCTAACACTGAATTGTGTTTTCAAACTGTGAAGTAAATACATTATATTGTATTAATCAAACTTGGTGGGGGATACAGGGGTGACTAAGATAGATTTTGGGTGGGCTTCAGTCCCCCTGTAGCGCCGTCCCTGCTGTCGGGCGCATTAATAAAAACTAAATTTAAATGAAAAACTAAAAATGTTAGTTTTTAATCAAACTCCGCAGTATTTCGTTCCGTGACTGTACCGCGTCTTTTGTGCTTATGCGTTGTAACCACTAGTTTCAATATCCAGCTGTTAGATGGAGTGGGTGTGCACTTTCTCTTTCAGTAAAGGCTCCTTTGCACTGACGTGGAAGTGTGGATGAACTCGGAACTGTCGTTTGTGAATTGTGATGTGTTGTTGGTGGGAGTCCAGCAATTTAGGTGAGGATTTTGAAACTTCTTGAGGAGGATTCTCATTCAGAATTCGAAATTAATGACGATTCTTCATTTCGAAGGAGACGTAAATGATGTTGGGCGTAATGGTTGTAAAGAAACAATGTTGCAAACTTATTATTTTTATTTAAATATTGTAAATAAATAATAACTTTTCATACCATGCGGGGCATATCAAACAGAAGTCTCTTCGTGAAAAGCGAATACCGGTACTTTAATAACTAACGAGTAATTTATTGTTTGTTTAGCTATCTGTGTGTTTGAAACCTACAAGTAGGGTATAACTTATAAATCTAAGGTAAAGAATATTTTCCCTTTCTTTGCAGTTCTTTAGCCACTTACAAAATATTGAATGCTAGTGTACTATTGTACTAGTAAATTACATATAAACATGTTCTTATTTGTTTAATAACAAACTAGAAACTTTTCCGAAAAAAAGAATGAAATGATAAATTTAATGTTTATGTTATGTTTCTTTGATTATTTATATATTCTTTGTTGGAAATAACAGTGTATTGATTTTATCCTTTCGAAAAATATTTAAAGAAAATTAATCATAAATACAACGAAGTTTTTCTAAGATGCAAAATATTTTTTTTTTTTTTAACAGAGGAAGGTCTGTAGAGTTGAGAGAGAGGTATAATAAATATTAGGAACACAAAAATAATTTATTCTATGATTTTTTTTGGATAATACAAAAAAAAATCATCAACAGGGTTAAAAAGTAGATTTTCAAACCCGTCCGGAAATCAGGTGACGATTGACAGATCATTTTCATTTAATTAGCTTCCTCCATTTAAAAAATTCACGCTTGATTTATTAGAACGCCTTTCAGTGCGAAACTATACGGTAAGTAGGAGAGACCGGGAATGATTCAAATGGAAAGGTAAAGGCGGTCGAGCGTGGGTTGATCGCAAGATTTTTTTTTTCAGAACTGGCTTCAGAGAGCCCACTTGCAAACACTTACGGTACTGCACAGAACTTTTGCGCAAACAGAAATTTTGAGTAAACAGTACTTTTGCGTATGACTACCGCTAACCGGGGCGCTGCGCCACCCTTCGGACGCACCCTGCCCCTGCACACCTCGGTATCGCTCGGTGTGCACCCTGCCCTGGTGGGTTTATATACATCCTAGTTTGTAGTGTCCTCTTTCAGAATTAGAAATCACAACTTTTATTAAATTTCCTTTCGTGTATTTACATAAAAAACGAAAAAACTTTAATTTTCTAAGTCGACGCCAGCGCTTGAACATGGGACTTTTAGATCAGTTTCCCAACGCCTTGACCACAAGACCAAACTGCAGCTGCCGGGTTGAGCGCTTCTCGCTGTTACTTACAGTTCAAGATACGCGAGAGTGGGTTATTCGTACCGGAAGTGTTTCCAATATGTTTCTAATATGGCTGCCAAGCCGTGCAGGAAAAAGGAAAAGAAGGAAAAAAGGAAGGGAAAAAAATCTTGCGGGCTGACCACCCCACTTCACTTAGTACTGTAGGTAGGACAAAAAAAAATGTGGAGCGCTACTTCCACATCCCACGTGCGTATCACACAGGGGATAGTTTTACCTTTTTTTTTACCTTATATTAAAATTAATTTCATAACATCTTTGTCCACTCCCCCAGCCATTTCTACTAAGCCGATTTGCAAGAGCTTTCCTTTATAATGTTCTTATTTACACCTAGATATGCTGCGAATCGAGCCTCCTGCGTAGCCTAGTTGGTAGAGAGCTCGACTTCAGTGCGAGCGGTCCCATGTTCGATTCCCGGTGGGGGCTCAGAAATTTCGGTGTTGATCCCGCATCGTGAGAACAATTAGGGAGCTGCTGTGAATAAAAGACAGTGGTGATCACAGTGAGAGCTTTGGCTCTCCTCTCCCAACCCGTCTGATCAGCGGGGAAGCAGTAGACCAACTTCTCCCTCCGGGGAGAGGCCTCATCCAGTAGTGGATCGAATATGGCTGTTGCCTGGCCTTATTGAATCTAGTAGGAACTGCTGCATGGCGAGAAAGGTGATCTACGATTGGCTCTGCCAACTCAGACTCACCAATCACTACATCGATTTCTGTATATTTTACAGGGTTGGGCGAGGCATGGAACCCGAACATTCCATTCTCATCTTCTAAGAGGTTGAGAACGCCAACCCAACATCAGCTGTCTCATTGACGAATGTAGTGGGTCAACCTCCAATGTATGTATCTCGTATGTGCAGAGTGTAAATACGACTTCTCTGTACATAGAAATTCTGTGTAGCTGTTAGTTTACCGTACTGGCTTAATATCTACGACATTTTTCTCTTTTCGTAAGTGTGTGTGGGGGGGGGGGGGGGGGGGGGTATACATTTCGTGTTTGTTATGTTTATACCTCCTGTCAAGAACCCTGGACCGCGGTGACCCAATGGAGGACTAAAGGCTTGACGCCATATCCGGTTGGTTGCCACAGCAGCGGCGGGGGTCAAGTCTAAACAACAGTGAACAGTCAAGTATGTTTGATGGTAGGAACGTAGACAGTAAGTTGTGGAAGTAATGGCTGTTAATTTTTTTCGAATAGTTGATTTTTTTGGTGACGAACGGAAACTAATTGAAAGAGGAGAAAATGCTGTGGAGTCCAATCATGTAGTTCTCACATATGACAGATATTTGATGTTCATTCGAGGGAAAGTTCAAGCTAGTATGAAGAATAAGATATATGAAGTTGAGGTGAGTAGCTGATTTTTATTCCGATATGTTTGTAAATACGTAATTTAAAGCAGTGCATGTTCGAAGCAAAAGAGTAGTGTAATATAAGTAGTGCATGGATTATTTTCGCTTCTGAAACGAATTAAAGTAGGTAATGTATTAAATGTCTATGCCGTATTTCACAAATGGAATCTCTAATGGTTTTGCATAACCCTACTCACGTGTCCTAAAGTTCGCTCGTAAACTTCATTATTCATAATACGTGCGATACGGTGCAAAATAATTGCTGTTCCCCGAAATCCATAATTGATTTTGCGATCTAATGCAATACGAGGTACGGAATATGGAGCGTGCGTACGAAAACGCAAGAAAGCAATTATTAATAATAAGTATAAACATCTCCACCCCGCGCGGTATCCGAACGAAACATAAAATCAGGGAACTGAACGTAAAAATGGGTGATTTTTAGATTATAGCTTTCATTAGGCTTTTAGTCGAAAACCAGGCGGACGACCAACTTCGTAATAAATGCCCGAATGAGCAACTTCAGTTTAAGCTTCTTATAATTTCTCCGTTTCATTTAATCGCGAGCTCTGCAAACTTTGATGAACTATCCTCGTAATTATATCAACGCATTGAAAATTACGTTCAATAACACTGCATAAAATTTATTTACTTTCCTAATTGCCTTCTTGCATTTCTTTTTCTGGTTTTCATCCTTTCGAAACATGAAAAAGCGACACGTCTCTCTCTCATTAATGTTTGGAATCTGGTACGAAGCACATATTCATGATGAATTATTTATTATTATCGAAGAAACTACATAAACCAACCACTGTTCACTGTTGTTTAGACTTAAACATGGTGGGTTACCATGGCAACCAACCGGATCTGACGGAAGACTTTTGTGGTCTATTGGTAGAGCGCTCAGGTCTGGCGCCAGCGGTCGTCGTCGGATCGATCCCTGTTCATGTCATGTGACATATACTGTGTGTGTGGGTTTTCTCGGGGTTCTCCTGTTTCCTCCCACTTTCTTCACTCCACCAATTCATCTCATCATCAATCCGGCCTGAGCCAAAGTTGCCTAAAGGCCTTAAAAATTCAATTCAATGCAATTCAACTGTCAAGAATCAGTTTATTAGAAAAAACAAGCGCTGTTTATATGTTGATGTGTACATTTTGTGTGCATTTCTTTCGCCAATTATCTTGCTATGGACTGTATTAAGTTTTCTGTATGATTTTCTTAGTTTCCCGGTTCCTTTAAAATTCTAGTTTCAGATAAATTTATTTGCCTAATTGGTCCTAGAATTTCATTTTCAATTATTCCTCTTATTTCAATTATTTTTTGAATGTTCTAATTTCTCGGTAGTAGCAATGCATCTTCTTTAGAGTCTTGTTTTTCTAGGATGGCGAGCCCCAGTTGTTTTGTCTACGGGTTTGTTAATGATATCTTGATTTAAGTTTGTTTATTGCACGTCTTTGTGGTGGTTGGGAGGTTTATCTTCTCGTGTAGATGACCAGTATGCTCACGTATACAATGGTTGATATGTCTCGTTCCAAATCACTTCCCTTTGCAAGGGCCATTTTGTATTTCTGTAAATTTATTTTTATCTCACGTAGTGCTGTCTGCTAATGCCTATTCAAGTTCTGCCTGAAATTTTTTTTTTTTTTTTAGGGCTGAAGCATTACGTGTTTAGGTGGGAGATAGAACAAAAAGTATATCATAGGCTGTATCGATCAAAGAGGGCAAATACGATTATGATTTACAAGATTCTTTTTCAATGTTCATTCTATCAACTGAAGTACCATTAGGGATGGTGATGATCTGTTTTTATCTTCTCATAGCTTCCTCTGATCGAAATAGACCCGGCCTACCCTTTATAAAACCACAGTTTTCAGTAATACCTAATGGCATGAAGAATTCTACATTTTCTATAAGTCTTTCAAGATAATTGCAATCTTCAGCTCGTTGACCCAGAATAGTAGGTTAACAATTACTATTTCAAACAACTCGTCTCTTCAGCGAGGGCTTCTACCGTTGTTATATCTTACAGTCTCGGTGATAAGTTAAATTCAAGTTGGTCGTAAGTGTTAGTCAGTGAAAAGTCTGGTGGAGTTAGTCGTAATTCTATCTTAAAAGGCTTTGTCATTTATATAAAATATATTATTTTTTGGTTAATTTTGTTCACATATATGTCTTGAAATAAAATAATATAATAGCTGATCAAAGCAAATATGTTTTACTAAAAAACTAAAACCACGTTTTTAGTTTTATTAATAAAACATATTTGCTTTGATCAGCTATTATTTTATTTTATCTTGAATTTATAAAAACAAAGCTTTGATATGAAAAATATCATGTCTTGAAAGTATTTAGTGCAGTAGGTCTCACTGCTAATTTTCTTTAAAAGTTCACTGATACGTCTGCTGTACGCAATTGTCCATAATTTTTGGTGATCCATTTAAATGCATATTATTGTTACGAAAATTTATATTATGCTTCGTCGGCATTTTCCATCGAAGTATAATTATTCTTAATTCTAGTTTATACGAAATAAACCAGATACGAAGTAAACACTAAATTGTTAGGTTCCTGCCTGCCAAAAATAGTTTGCAATGAGCTTCATAATGCATAACTTCCTAACTACATAAAGATAAGTTAATATAAATTATTCTTACACCCCTGATAATTGATTGACACCAAATTTTGCGTATATGTGCATTAGATACTGGCACATGCTTTGACAGTACCCTGGGTTTGGGCGTCGCAGTTATCGTGATTGTCAACCAATTAAAAACATGCATATTTCAAATTGCTTCATACTTTTGGGCATATCAGCACCAAATTGGACACTTAGGTTTTAGGAGTGATCATACAGGTACTCTGTGCGCCGCAGGCGTAACAGTTGCCAGTGTTGCCAAGCAATTAAAAAATCAATATTTCAAATTGCTTCCATACCTCAAGAGCAAAATGCCTGGTGGCCAGGATTTGTGGCTACTAACGTGAAAGAGGTGGATCGGAGATGGCTGGTCAGTGGCGCCCATCAAGTCTGCATTTGGAACACAAAAGACGTCGGCCTAATGTATAAATTGAAGCTAACTACTGACGTGGCGGGATATTGCTATTGCGCCATCGTTGGCTTAGAACGGCATCATGACGGCGTGCAGCAGTTGGCTCGACTGTTAAACGCCGCTCCTTTGCCAACGCAAATCCTAATCCCGAAAGTAATGCCACCTTAGCGCACTGCCATCTATCAGGATCGTTATTAATTGCCTAACAAGATGGGATGATAGAGAAAAATCACCGAATCGTAGTTCTAATACAATATCCACGTCGGCCCACCCTGGTCGGTAGAGCGTCGGATTTTATGTAATATTCGGCCGTTGAGCCGACGTCTGATGCCGGCGACGGTGCGGATTTTTCCGTCAAAGGTCGAACGTTATTAGGTCAGGGACAGTTTGCTAATGGGATACCATTTGGCGTATCAGAGCCAAACTTGGCATTTAGGTACTGTGACAGAGAGGTGCTTTGTTCCCACAGTAGTCACTGTTGCAAGCCAATTTCAAAACCTTTATATTTCAAATTACTTCCACAACATTAGATGTATCCGCACTGAACTTGGTATTAACGTACTGGGACTGGAGTTACTTCGGACACAGCAATTGGCAATGTTGCCAACCCTCCAACGAATTTTAAAAACTCTACATTTCAAATTACTTCAATACTGTTTAAAATATCCATAACAATATTGGCATAAACATTATTTGACGCAAAAAAAATATCCTTGGGTTTCACCATCATCAAGCACCTCAACCATAAACGTCAGCCAAAACCGGTCCCACTCTTTGAACACCTGTGCATGCCCACGCTGTTAACATTTGTCTGATGTATGTCCATAATTCACAAACACCTTGTATGCTTTTGTTATATTTGGCCAAGTAAATCCAAAAGCATGACCGTATGGGATATGAAGTGATCCAACATTGTGACTGTTTCGATCTGTTCTCGGTTGCACGTTAATCGCCCTGTCGGTGCCATGAAACCTGCAGTGAATTTTTCACTTGGGCTGTGTAGGCCTCTTTTATAACTCTACATAACGTACGATGAATAATTCGACAGTATTCATGTCTAACACAGAACTGAGCCGGGAACATCTAATTAGTTGTTCTTGCTAAAATTATGGAAATTGTTTATTTCTCTTTTTATCTTATATGAGTTCAAACACGAAATCATTCTCTTTTTGCAGAAGTGTGAAAATGGAGTAAAAAATTATTTATTGCTTTACAGATATAAAAGCTTGCAATAAATGAGAATATGACTACTTTGTTTTAATAATACTCATCGTGTTTTTTTGCAGGCCTCAGTTTTGTATGCCAGCGCTGAGGAGATTATTGTAACATCACCCTCTCCAGGTCCAGGCTTCTCGTACGATAAATGTTGTGATCTCAGTTATCCCAATAATATCTTAACAGCATTTTGTGTAAAAAAATATAATAATAGAAACTTTAGTGACATTCAGAACGGCTGTTTTCGTTGCTGTGTTGAAGAAAGTAAACCTGTATATGTTACCTCAAAAATGGGCATGCCATTGGTTATTGCTTTATACTGGAGTACTTCTTTGTCCACAGTGTTTATAAACAAGCTCCTGCTTAACAGTTCTGTTGTAAATTTTAATGCACCCATGTTTGTAACTTGGTACCAATATGTTGTTGCATCCTTATTATGTTTCACCTTAACAACTGTATCAACATATTTTCCTTCCATGTTCGAAAACCCAAACGTATTCAATTTCTACTGGGAAACGGCAAAGGAAGTCATGCCTTACTCTCTAATATCTTTAGGAGTACCAACATTCAGTAATTTATGCCTAAAATACGCTGGAGTTTCCTATTACACAATAGCGCGTTCATTGAGTACTGTTTTTACAGTAATCATTTCCTATGTACTGCTTAACCAAATGACAACATGGAACCGATTGTTGTGCTGTGTAATAATTGTTATTGGATTTTATTTGGGTACTGTGGAAGATACTACTAGTGGTACTTTACCAGCTAAAGGAGCCACCTTCTGTGTTTTATCGGCACTGTCTCTATCACTATCTGCTATTTTAGTGAAACACGCTTTGCTACTTGTTGATGGCCACATTTTGGTACTTTCGTACTATTACTATGTTTGGTATTCAGTCTTCTTGATTCCATTCATTATAATTAACGGAGAATTTCCGAATATCGCAAATTACAGTGGCATTTGGAATTTGAAGTTTTGGGGGTTGATGTCTTTGGGAGCTCTACTAACGTTTCTGAATGGATACGTCGGTACGTTACAAATTAAGATGACGTCACCTTTGACACACAATGTCTCCGTAGTCGGGAAATCGTGCACTCAAGCACTATTAGGAACTATTGTCTTTCAGGAATGTAAGACGAGGCTTTGGTGGTTTTCCAATTTCTTGGTTATGGGAGCAACCATTGCGTACGCACTACAAAAGTAAAGGGACCAATTTGAAGAACTTATAAGCGACAACACTTGGAATTAAGAGTCTGTGCCTTAAATACAACGGACAATAGTACTGCAGTGTAATCAGGTATCTAGTTAAACTATAATGTATTATCTGATATTATAGAAGACGTCACTATACCGTGCAGTACACTAAATTTAACATTTAGTTGATCATTTTGTTACTTTTGGAATTGTTACATCAATAAAGTAATGTAGATAGTATTTTTTTAAAAAAGATCAATGTTTATGTTTTCTATAAATAAATATGATTTATATATCTATATATAAAGCTTTTCAATTTAGCACGTATAAATAACAATACTAGGTGCGTAGGTATTTGAGGACAAATTTGAGTACAAAATAAAACACCTCTATCTGACGAAGCTCCGAGTATATTGTAATGACAATGTCTACGAATGTGCAACAGTAGTTCAATTGTATGTTTATTCAACAAAATCACCTTAGGTAGGAATGAGGGGTTTCAATAAGGAACCGGAAGCGACGAGATGCGCGAATCAAGTGATCTTTGTGCATTTTGGACATTCCCAGACTGGGTGTCTGCAGAGAATAGGTGGTACTATGAGGATGTTAATTAGTGAGATCCGACGCCACATGTTTGGTGTCACTTGATCGTGGAAATTTTTAAATCAGTCATTGATGAGTGTCATTACCCGTGTGGGCAGGTGCGGAGTCTTGCTCAAACACCATCTATCTAAGGTGTAAAACCTGCTTTAGCACCTCAATAAAGGGAGCAGAAATAATGTGTAGACATTGCCGAAAGAAGTGTGGTGGCATGGCATGTATCTCTCCGCTCATCATTGCTAACAACATCGCTGTTGCTGGAAAGTTTATGTGCACAACCCTGGGATCATGTGAAGAAACTGCATATAACAACTCATCATTTCCTCTGTTTACCATTTGGTCCCGACCGAAGTTTTTCTCA
Source organism: Lepisma saccharinum (assembly GCA_022664845.1). Lineage (NCBI taxonomy): Eukaryota > Metazoa > Arthropoda > Insecta > Zygentoma > Lepismatidae > Lepisma > Lepisma saccharinum. Next base: position 15,872 of record JAGDQP010028066.1, read on the forward strand.
ACAAAGATAAACAAAGCATGCCATCTTCTTCTTGGTTTTTCACCTTGTTGACTAACCGCTTTGCACAAAGAAGGCGATTTTCCTGTGTTTTCTCAAACATTAAGTGACTCCGCATTGCATATGACTTGCAGTGGAGGTGTTCGTCTCTGATTGTGCACCAGAATCCTGGAACTTCAACGCCATGGTCGATATGGAATTTCCGGTGCTAACATCAATAACGTTCTGCACTTGTTGTTTAATGTTCTGATAGTGTCAGAAGGTTGAGCATGTTATTTTCGTTTCGATACAGAAGTCTCTCCTGGAAGCTTTCAACTCCTTTCGCACTTTGTACACAAATAAACTGGCACCTTTTAGAAACATCGCAATCTCTAAACCACCTTGTTCTACGGAGACGCCAACAACCAATAGAGCTCCTGTTAATCCGATGCTTGAAGTTTTATTCGCCGATGATCAGTAACGCTGGCTAGTAACATGCCCACCATCTTTAAATAGTAAGGATCATCAAATGTCGTACTATCTGGCTTGTTAGAACTTGTTTTTACCATAGTGGGAATTAGTGCAGTATAACTATTAGATAATTTGAAATCACAAAGACAGAGGTGGTATAATATTGTCAATGTAGTGGAGTTTAAATAGTTGAGGTAAAGTTATCAATGCTTACATAAAATTTTTGTTAGATGTCGAAGATTGTAGAAAGAACATATTTTAACCAACATTAATATAAGATTGATGTGCAAGATTTTCTGCAGAAGAAGAGGTTTATTAGGTAAACTTTCTGTCCTGCATGAGTTATCAATCATGGTCAAATGATGCATATGTTATATAAGTTGTTTGTTTGAAAACTGATGTACATAATTGATTATCAGACTAACTCAGGAGCAACAATCAAATTGTTTCTAAGGATATACAGAATTTCATCGGTTAGATGTATTGTGAACTTCCACGGCACAAAAGATATACCGAGCCTTTAAACTTTGTTCAACGTATTTTTCATTAACGACATTGGTCTACCGTTAGATAACTTTAAACTAGAGAGACTCACTATTTACTGACCACGATTCAGCTATGGATGAAGCAACACCAAAAACTGAATAAACCAAGAGAAAGGCAACCAGCTTCAGATTCTTTTGTGCCGCGGTGGCTTAGCGGTACAGTTCCGTGCTGGCGCGTGGACGAGTAGGTTGTTCCTCGTGCATGTAGTGTGGAAGTAAGTTTCTCAGCGTGAGTGTATTTTTTTTTTTTTTTTTTTTTTTGCGGTTTGAGAAATGAGCATTATAACAGAATGAACAAAGTTATCAGAAGAAAATACACAATTAATATAAACTTAAGAAGTGTTACTCAGAAAATTAATTCAGTTCTTTTTCACGAGGCAATCACCGAACAGTTGAGATTACAAGACAATCAAATACAGCCTATCGAATTGGACCGGTTTAAAAAACATATTTTGTACTTTGTGCTTCATTGGAAATAGCTGAAAACGCAATACAACAGTGTTAAGGAAAATTAATATATGAGGATGGCGGTATAACCCAGGAGTTACCAGTCCAGCTGGAGAACAATGGCTTGTTTCAAGCAGTTGCCTTCATATTACCACTTCAATTATTAGACCAGCAGGTCAAAGGCAGTTTTCAAGCATACGGAATGTGTGTCGGTTACAAAGTGTGTTTTCTCAAATTCTCATAGGTTTCCAAATTACAACGGCAAAAGAATTACTACTTTTAACAAGTTACATAGAAAATTGCATTTTTTGTCCGTGTTGGGATTAAAACCCCAGACATTCACAAATTTTCAACAAGATTTGTGAGCCGTTTGTCACGAGTTGAGGACCGAATACCATATTTGTGGACAGTGTTGAAAATCTTGGAAAAGACGACACAAAAAGCCAGTAGCCCAATATAACTGTTACGTCCCACTCGGTAGAGCAGTGCCACTTTCTTTCCAAGCGCGTCAGAAGTTAGTTAATGAAATAGCCCAGCAACAACTTGACAACACTGTGCAAGCCAGTAATAGTAAGAGCAACTTACAATCAGCTGATGTTCATTGCAACGACGAAAAGTTAACAGCGGTAGCAGAGGTGAATCAAATCGATCCAGGTTCCAGTGATGTAAATGCCAGAATAGGAGATATTGAAAAACAAGGTGCTACGTATCAAGTGGGGATACTCCTTTAAGTAAAACAAAGGAAGAGGAAAGTGATCAAGTTTTGGGAAGTGAATCGTCAAATTTAGATTACTCATATGAATCTAGTGTTTGTAGGTGGTTCGGAAAAGGTTGACGAAACTGGCAGTTTTCGAAAAACAAATGGCGTTCAATCCCCACTTGAATACGTAGCACCTTGTTTTTCAATATCTCCTATTCTGGCATTTACATCACTGGAACCTGGATCGATTTGATTCACCTCTGCTACCGCTGTTAACTTTTTGTCGTTGCAATGAACATCAGCTGATTATAAGTTGCTCTTACTATTACTGGCTTGCACAGTGTTGTCAAGTTGTTGCTTGGCTATTTCATTAACTAACTTCTGACGCGCTTGGAAAGAAAGTGGCACTGCTCTACCGAGTGGGACCTAAAAGTTATATTGGGCTACTGGCATTTTGTGTCGTCTTTTCCAAGATTTTCAACACTTTGTCCACAAATATGGTCTTCGGTCCTCAACTCGTGACAAACGTCACACAAATCTTATTGAAAATTTGTGAATGTCTGGGGTTTTAATCCCAACACGGACAAAAAATGCAATTTTTCTATGTACTTTCTTAAAAGTAATAATTCATTTGCCGTTGTAAATTGGAAACCTATGAGAATTTGAGAAAACACACTTTGTAACCGACACACATTCCGCCGCTTCCTCTTCGAGTTCGCTCTGTTCCAACCAAGTATCGTACGGGACATTCACACATTTTATATGACTCCACTCGTCACAGCTTCTACACTGTATTATGGGCTGGTAATTTTTAGGATTGCTGCAACATGATGTCTTCTCGTCTTGAAGGAGCACCTCAGTGGGGAATAGTCCCGGGACACAGAGAAGGAGCCCTATGGTTTTATAGCAATCGATATAACGAGAAAGTCGAACGATGGTATGTATAGAAACAAAATCAATCATTTCTTTATAATCGAGTAACTTTTCTGATATTACGAATCGAATGTCATTACGTTTAACGTTCAACGATTCACTGACGTACGTGTTATGTATGTACGTATATATGTATTTTACGTCTAATGATATACAATTCCGTTCGCATCAACTTTTGTTGTAACACAGTAACACGTAGAGCTTGATTGTTGGTCAATTTGACACGAAGAGAGCACTTGGTAGCTAATGAATGTGGGATTATAGGTGAGCTACAGCGTGTACGACAGATGCGCTGGAAATGAAAAGATTAAGTCGAGAAAAACTGTCAGTCCGTGAAGTATTAGGTGTATACCTCCTATGATCTTATATTCTCCTGGTACAGAAGGACCACTAAAACGTCCGTAGCACTGTTATTTCGGGACCGAATTGCACGAAATTTGGTACTCCTCGCCTGATGTAAGATGTTAGTTCAAGATTTGAAACCTTCGCATTCTCTTGTGAAACGCGGTGCAGTGCAGCATAGCAATGAATGATTTATAGATGGTTATGTGTGCTTATAATAATATGTGCTTCACAGTTAGCGGTAAAATACCAAACACTAATTAATAACTACAACACTATAACCATGTGGCTGTGAAACAAGGTTTTGCATCTACTACTACAATGCACCACGAATAATGCATCACTACAGCCATTTGTGTCTTTGTATATACACTTTGTGAGACATACATGCATCCATGAAAACCCAAACCCTTGGGGAAACGAAATTAGTTGGGGCACAAAATTAGGGAAACAAATACTGCGACCTAGGCGGGAATGCATATTGAGCTTTATTGGAGACTCGGCAGATAGCAGCACCTGCCAAAGTTCATCTGTCACTCACCATTACATAATGACGTCACTGACCGGCATTAACTCCTGACCGCCATTACCCTGTTCTCCCAGAGGTAAAGGGAAGGTAGCGGCTAGTACTTTGTGCTTGAAAACAGATTTTGCTCCTACTATGTGGGTGTGAAACAAGGTTTTGAATCTACAACTACACCATGAACAATGCATCACTACACCCATTTGCGTCTCTGTATATACAATTTGTGAGACGAAGCTGCATCCATGAAGAAGCTTTGGAGTTTTGGTCTCACCAGAAAGGAACAGTAAATGGTAATTTGCGTTTATGAGAAAATGAATTTACAGTATGTGAAAATAGCTATGTACAGTAAATGGTCATTGACATACTTTATGAACCTTTGACGTAGCTGAAATTCTCGTAAAAGGTAAAATGCCATCGATTCTGGTTGTTGGGAACCGCTACTTCTATCCTACTTGTTTGTTCCCTATATCCAGTTAAAGGGGCTCTTGAAACACAGACGCAGCACCTCGGAAAGCATGTCATTGATATTTGTACCATTTTACCGTTACTAGTACATGTTTGGGAATACTTTATGTACACTCTGTAGAAGCGGAAGAAATTTGGTTGATAAAGGGTTCTGTGATGCAATTTGCGTGTGGACTAGCGTGCATATCTGGTACCAGTGTGATGTGTACAATTAATTCTGTCTGAACGTTTCTCTTGATCTAATCTCATTTGCTAATTTGAATATTTGTAAAAAAAAAACGCTACCATAGTATCCTATTTGAATGATCAGTACGAGGTTTTTAAAAGTACTCAACTAGGTAACGTTGTTTTACCTTAACAGTGCGAGGTATGTGGAGTTACGTGGATATGATGTTGTGGAGGGACATTAGGTATAGCTTTGTAATTTTAAATCAAGATTGTGAGAACTATGGATCATTCCCTTTGCGGAAAAAGCAAATTACTCTACTGTCAAAACTAGGCCGCATTACTGATACATAATGATAGAATTACTTATGAATGTGTGACGCTGGCCCAGCTATGATGGTAAAATATGACGTACCAGTTACTACGCTTGCAAACCACTGAATTAGAAGTGTATTATGTGTTCAGAGATTCTCATTAGAGTTCGTTTGGGTGAATAGCGATTGGTGATACTTATAATGACGTGACGTGTAATTGTAAACAAATACCGTATGTGTGCAATCTGTGTTTTGGAAAACGAATTTTCACTAGGATTTAGGAATGCATATGCAAACTATAGAAATGTACATGGTGCAATAGTAAATGTAAAAGGGAGAGCTTTAGCAATGGGTTGTAATTAAAACGTATTTGCTACAATACAATACAAACAACCCTGTGTTTTAAAATATATTATACGTTTCGTAGCCCTAAAATTGCTCGTATGTACCATTACACTATATCACCATGGGAGTGAAATAAACGTAACTTTTTTTCACATTAGTATTTATTGAGTAGAAGTAATGTGATCACCATCATTACAGAAACATGTTCTACGAAACAATATTATATTTGATAAATAAGAAAAGATAGCACTAGTGCAACATCAATCTGTATGAATTGGTTATTACAAAACTACTATTAGTAATTGAAATGCTACTGTTCACTACACGTGCATTGTTTATACGTTTGCACTACATAAACAGTCTGAACTAATCATTGTTGATGTACGGGTTTCTACTGGTAATATTAGCGTTATCCTTTGCACACGCCTTACTCTATGCGTCACAGGATTTCACTTTAGCTTGTAGTACGCCCTTCGTCCATATGGCGGGTTACAAGTTTGGATAGTGACAGTTGGAACTGTATTAAGTTGATCCTGGTACATGTGTGCAGTTCAGCAAATAGTGTACAAAAGATGCGCACCGTACTGGGTGTAGTAAGTATATGTAGAACATGTACATTGTTATCAAAGTCACCACAGTTACACACGTCACCTTCTTCTAACGCGTAGTAGTAAGCGATACACCGTAAATGGTCCTTCATATTCACTTTTATTAATATCTGTTTAACACAATCCTAATAAATACATTTGGGTGTACACCAACAAGGTTTTTGATCAGTTATGACTTTGGCGCTTTGCATTGTCACTGAGGTAATAAGCACATCCTAACTGTTTATCCTAGTGGTTAAGCTGTTTACAAATTTAGTTTCATATTAGGGGCATAATTGTCGAGCATAACTTGGAAATCAGGGGAGTACGTTTGCGGTGGTAGTTGAGAACTTGTATCGAGGGACTATCATGGCTGCAGACTCCATGCTGCAGGAATGGGAGCACGGTTTGCATAATAGTCTTTAGTGCGAAATTCAGATTCCGCCAAGCCCACTAGCAATGTCAGGTCTGTTTTAATGTTTATGTAAAACATAGCCCGCACTGGAGATTGAATGCTGTTCGCTATACAAGGTATACAATTGTTTGACAGTGACAGGGTTCAACAAAATACGTCTTATTTTTCCCCCCTAGAAGTCGTTGTTTGTACGATGGCAATCGTGCGACCAAGAATTAGACCACTGGAAATATCACCCCTCGCATAAAAGACACCGTCAGCTTGAAACTGTTTTATAGCGTCCCATATACAATCCACACGTCCTGCTTTAGGTGTACATTCACACGTAGTTGTAGACAATAGTTTGACATTAGCACCTTCTTTGTCTTTTTATTAGTTTCCAAGGATGATTCATGACGAGTTATCATCCTTTACCAGTATAATAACATCCGGTTCCTGCTGATCACTAAACACGCTGTCCTTGAACTATCGTAAAGTACGAAAACTTGTATTCCCGCCATGGTGGTCGTTGCACATTGCTTTAAACGAAATATGCTATCTTCAGGTAACCAGCTTCGACAGTATCGATCACTCCCAGTATATAATTAGACACACCCGATTTACTTCAAATCGTTATTCTTCTCTCGAAACTTGTTCTAATCGCATACTCCTATCGCGGAAGCTTTTATTTTATTTTTAACATATATATCATAACATTTTAAGTTCCTAAAGTTACCATCAGCACCTTTAAATCACGGTAGTAAAACTACACTACCACCTATCGGCAAACATTTTAGATTAATTACTTTATTATCAAGTTTCGTTCCAATTTTGTCATTTCCTTGGTTACAAATTTCTCCCGCTCGTTCATGATTAATGATTACATCAATTTGTACACTCAAGAACAAAAGTTGTTATCCGTAAATGCTGTGCAAAAATATCGATCTTCGTATGCAAAGTTTTTTTTCTGACATGCTCACCATTTCGTAGTTACACAACACATGTAACTGAGACACGTTACAACAACAAGTCACTCTTGAGTACGAAGAGGGTTTCAACTTTTCTAAAGCCCCTCGTACACGATTCAATAAAGCTTGAACAAGAGCGTTGAACAAGCAATTGGATGAAAATGACGTCACGAGTCAGAGACTCCACACAGGAAATCTCTTGAATTCAAGTCTTCTCATCCAATTCGTCCTATTTAGAACCTGTCCTATTTTTATTGAATTCAACGCACTGATCTACCAATCACATCGCTGGTGACTTGAACACGTGATAACAGTGCTTCCGGAATGCTAAAAATTAAGATGTTAACATGGAGCAGGGAATTTTTAAAGCCTTGTTTTTATGATGCGAAATAAAGATGTTATCAGAAAATCAAAATAAAATAAATAAAGGATCGCTACAAGAAATTCCATCGCATCTTGCTGAGGTAAAGTGTACCTGATGTTTCTTCTGTAGCTTTTGTACAATCACTATTGCAATAGAAATTGATACAGACGGTTTACTATAATTCCTAATAAAGTTCGTATTGTATTTAGAAGCAGTAGGATATTAATATTTAAAGTACCACTGAGTTGCTCATAATTTATGTGGAAAGGTCGAGTTTTTATTTACTGTATGTAGGAAGTTCAAAGCTGCTAAATATAGAAGTATCTGGGTACACTTTACTTTAGGGCATGAAAAAATGTAATCTTTTCCAACGTGTGTGGAAGGGCTGTAACTTAAAATATAACAAAGTTTCGAGTCATGGAAGTATTAAATTAGAGTGAAAAAGCGAAAAGTACTTGGAACTTCTTGCCTGCTTCCACGTTGGTGAGCGAGCACATTAAACCGTGCATGAAATAGCGAAAAGTACTTGGAACTACTTGGCTGCTTCCACGTTGGTGAGCGAGCAAATTAATTTGTGTATGAAATAGCGAAAAGTACTTGGAACTACTTGGCTGCTTCCACGTTGGTGAGCGAGCAAATTAATTTGTGTATGAAATAGCGAATAGTACTTGAAACTACTTGGCTGCTTCCACGCTGGTGAGCGAGCACATTAAACCGTGCATGAAATAGCGAAAAGTACTTGGAACTACTTGGTTGCTTCCACATTGGTGAGCGAGCAGTAAACTATGCATGAAACAGCGAAAAGTACTTGGAACTACTTGGCTGCTTCCACGTTGGTGAGCGAACACATTAATTTGTGTATGAAATAGCGAAAAGTACTTGAAACTACTTGGCTGCTTCCACGCTGGTGAGCGAGCACATTAAACCGTGCATGAAATAGCGAAAAGTACTTGGAACTACTTGGTTGCTTTCACATTGGTGAGCGAGCATTAAACCGTGCATGAAATAGCGAAAAGTACTTGGAACTACTTGGC
>JAGDQP010028067.1:615-24445 GCA_022664845.1 Lepisma saccharinum
TTACCGCCTACTATTGACCATTGGTTGTAGGGTGTAGAAAACTGACTTCAGAAGTCCTCGTAGCTAGCCTAGAGGGCATGTAATCGCTGCTTCGTAGTCTCCTATTCCATGTTATTAGAGTTAGATTAACTAGCACATATTCCGCTGCTATGCTCGTAGCCTCTATAATTTGTGCTATGTTAAGTAGTGAAACAGAGCTTCGTAGCCCTTTATAAAATCTCTGCTTTGTTAAATAGGTCTGAAAACACGGTTCATAGACTTTTATAAAAATATAACCACACGTTTTTTTTAGCAAATTATGAAATGGTCTATGTTCTTCAGCAGCCACAATGAATGCGAAACGGCGGCTTGTAAATAGACTCCTTGCTATAGGGTAGTGCCTACTATGACCTCCTATGCAATGTTATGTAGATTATGTGTGGTACGTTTTTCAGCAAAATTATGAAATGGTCTATGGGCTTCAGCAACCACAACAAATGCGACACGGCGGCTTGCATAGTCCTGGGAAAATATACTCGTTGGTTTAGGTTAAATACTATGTAATCTCTGGGTGGGGGTGGAGACGACCGTGCTGTGCTGGTCGGTTAATAGCATATATTCCTGTGTATCTGGCCCTATTCCTATGTATCTGGAATAATTCCTGTGCAATCTCTGCTATGGTAAATAAGGGTTGCAGAAAGAGGTTCGTACCTTTTCATAGTTGGAATCTCTACTTTCGTGCACTGGTGTACTGTGTGGTATAGAAACTGTTGTAATCTCTGCTAGGGTGGCTGAAAAAGCACTTCGTACCCTATCGTGCACTGTGTGGTCTATTACGGGGGCTAGGGTGGATAGCCTAGAGGACATGTAATCTCTGCTATGTTAAATAGGGCTGGAAAGAGTTCGTAGCTTTTTATGTTAGGTTAAATTCTGTGTAATATCTGCTATAGTGCACTGGTGTACTATGTGAGGTTTATTATGTGGGTTAGGTAATCGCTGCTATGTTAAATAGGGGACACAAAGGTGGCGTAGCCTTTCACGAACTGTCTGCTATGTTGCTCGTGAGTGGCAAGTTCATGGATTATTTCAGTAAAATAGAGTAAGGGATTCTATTTTGTCTCCTCTTTCTCTTTTCGCATTTTGTCTTTTCAATTTTCTTTTAAGTGTTAGAATATGTATGTGACAGCACCTCGTTTGCTTCAGTCATTACTTTGAAATTAGAATAATGATAAACTTTAGAGATAAAATATTTAAATATGATAGGTGATTTTTAACAGAAGATAAATATGAAAAGTTAACTGCAAAAAGACTAGACAGAACTGTTGATTAGAACATTCAAATGAATTCTTTATTATAAAATAATGTTGCCTAGAATAAATATTCTATATTTTTGTTTCTTGCTTTCTGATTATATTTGTAACTTAAAAAGAGATTTCAGAAGAGAAAGTTGAATTGCTGTTGACACTCTCTTCGGTTGTTTCTAGTTTAAATTCAAAGGCAGTCAATCTGAAATATACTTTTTTGTTTCCTTTTTTCGACGTTCGTGCGCTTCTGATGTAAGAGACATGAGGGGCAAAAGCAGTCGGTGTGTATTCAAGCTAGTAAGAGAACACAGCTCTGAGATTCGGGGTGGAGAGCGGCCTTCGCCTCAGTGAAATATAAATGCATGCTTTTCTTTTTGATGTTCAAAAACTGAGCTAAGAAGTAAGTAATTAAGCATTTTTCTGTGAGCCAAGAATTATTATGAAACTTTTACTGATGAATAATTACTCGAGAGTGGCACAAAAGGAAAACTCGTAATGAAATGACTGAATGAGTTTTTTTAATAATTGCCAGCCAGTCTAAGAGATCGAACTCATTCCATCAGAATTCATTTCCCTCCGTTGCACCACTAGTAGGCCCAATGATTCATTCAATAAATCATATTAACTTAACTTCCCCTTATCTCATCTCTCATGTCTTGCTTGAAACATCGCGTGGTTCAGCTCGATCCAAGTTCTTAAGTTGGGTATCAGTGCCTTCTCGGCCACCGTTAATAAGTTTTAGCTTTCGACAATTGGACATAACTGATTTTCTTTAGAAATTCAAAAGTGTGACTCATAGAAGCAGCGAGAATTGAACATTAGCAAATTACGGCCCCTTGGCCTGTCAGGTGACCAACAAGTACTTAGGAACACTTCTACGAAATTGTGTATATGTCAAGGGACAATTGTAGCAGTGCAAAAAAATAAAGTATGTACGAAAAGTGCCTCCGCGTGATTCGATTGTGATTACTGTCTCCCGGGTTCGATTCCCGATGGAGTGTGGCATTTTCAAAATTCTCAAACTCTTCTGAATAAGTAAGTGTCTTTTATAAGTCATATTTGGGTCAGAATTGAGTCTAGTTTTGAGTATCATGTGTTGTATAAGTTTCAATGACACATTGACATTGTAACGTAGTTTTTACATATCCGTCGACAGTGGGCGAGGGCAGGTTTTGGGCACATCTTGATTACCAGAAGAGAAATTAAACTGTTTCCCTTTCCATGAAAGAATCCATGCATGAATGCAAGTAAGATTGTGTTTCTGAAGATCAGAGTCCCAAGGTAAGAAAGTATTAAGAAAGGGACTCGGTACCTAGTTCTTTACCTAAGAATTATGCTCTCTGAAAGAGTCATCCTCTGCTCTCCAACAATAGGAAGCAAAACATCTTTAAAAGTATGATGGATATATCATAGGCAATAGAAAAAATGTGGATAGCGATTGAATATGTCAGGTTGTAGTCCGTTGACGTTGTCATGTGTCCAGTGCTAGATTAAGCTATTTGAATTATCCTGAGCTACTGATTCCCGCCTGGGCTAAATACTCTTTTAGGACTCCTGTTACCCATCCCCTGTAGTCGTAAAAGTAATTTATTTAGTTTTGGCGGGGTTCTGAACGAGTGGGAACCCTGGGCTACAGTCCCTTTAGCCATCTCATTAATCTGGCTCTACATGTGCCAGTGTATAGAGTTGTATCAAATGTCCTAACGGAGTAGGCATGTATCTGGGCTGACTATCCTGTTGGATATCTACGGGAATTGTGTCTAGTAGGAGGGGATGTATGTTGCTCCAGCACTTAAAAATATATTTTATGCGTAACTATTAAAGATGTAAGAGTAGGTAAGGAAATGTAATATTTTCGTGAAGGAGACGAATTGGACTAGGGAGTTTAATACGGTATGGAAGGCGTAGACCGTGTCTTTCTAGTATACAGAGGCTATTGTAGATATTACCGTCAGCTGAGCGCCAAGCCACATGACTGTAGGTGAGGCATGGTCACATAATATCTTATATGTGTGTAAGACAGTATCGTAATCCAGTCTCCAGGCGGTGCCTACTAACCTTTTGAGGAGATTTAATCTATTTTCTGCTTTGTTTTTAAGATATTGCAGGAATGATCCGAATCGAATATGACCCCTAGATATTTAACCCAAGCAGTTACATGCGTGTTTCACTTACCTGTATGTTTAGCATGTCTGGATCTCTCCGTACTCTTGTGCGTGTTTTTTGGTGAAAGTATGGCGACTTACTAGGTTTTCTTTGAAATGATGGTTAGTTATATAGATTTTATAGTTTTTATAGGATTATTTAAATATGACGAGCAAACAAGAAAAAGCTCACAAGTCCATTTTTATATAAAAGGATTTGTTCGTTTCAAGATCTGAATGAAAAGCTGTATCGAATAAAAGAAAGCAATTTTCTGATAGAAGTACTTATCCTATCACAATATGCACTTCCTTGATAAAATTACGTTGCATTATTCACTACAGTTTTCATTAAGCCCTTAAACAGAACATTTTTTTTTTCAATTTCAAAATGGACTTGTGAGTTTTTGCTTGTTTCCTCCTCATATGTTATCTCACAAGGAACACTTGTCAAGTGATAGAACCCGATTTTGATGAAAATTCATGTGTACGTATAGTGCCTAGATAAACCTTCACAGCCAAAATTATAGCTGCTGTCGTCAACAAATAACGACAAGGGCACCCGATAAAGATGGAACGTGGAGAGCAAGTAAATCGAATAGAGAGTACGAAAAACGCCTTTTCTTTAATAAACTGTTACGTATATCGAAAGCAAATGACCATTTATAACTACTGGACAGGAGGTGATACATGCTGGATGCTATGACGACAATGACCGCTTTCTTGACTATGCTTCAAAATTTTTAAATAGTAAATGGGCCAAGACACATATTAATCTGTGGTGGAATGTCCCAAGAAACTCAATGTTGGATTTTGTTTTGGCATAACTAATCCTGTACAACAAAATGGCACATGAAATTGACCTGAAGAATGTGTAAGTCGAATGGTGAAAAACATTTTTTGTTGAATCAGTTAAAGGAACGAAAACTAAACGGCTAAAGAAGAAGAAGTACCGTTATTTTGAGAAATATGATCATCATGGCCGCAACATAAATTGAACTATAAAGTTTTAAATAAGCTAACGGAAGATGTCCTAATTTCTAGAAGGCAGGAATGTCAGGTGAAAATGACATTCTCCAGATCAAAATGTTGTATAGGATTAGATTTATTCCAAAAGTGACTTCGTCATCGGGTTTCTTGGAACATTTCACCACAAATTGATATACTACACAACCCACGTACTATTTAAAATATTTAAGCATGGCCAAGATGGTGGTTATTGTCTTCATATCATCCAGCACATATAACTTCCTGTCCAGTATTTATTAATGGCCATCTGCTTTTAAAAGAAAATTAGTTTCCCGTGCTCTGTATTCGATTTCTTACTCTCTACTTATTTCTCGGGTGCCTTTGTCGTTATTTGTTGACGACAATAGCTATAATTTTGGCTATGAAGATGTACCTAGGTACAGTACGTACATAAGAATTTTCATCACTCTGTCACCTGGCGAGTGTTCCTTGTCAGAAAAACTTTGATAATTTCTTGTCAGAATTTATTGATACTGAACTAAACTTAAATTTCTAAAATTTCAATTTTTGGAGACACCTGTGTCATATTCCATGATAAAGCTTAGCAATATGAGGAGGAAGCATGATAAATTTATTCCAAAAAATTCACATAGCGAGAAAATATTAAAAAAATATTGTCTATTCCAGCTGCGCTCCTCCGAACTAAAATTCTGGATCCGCCACTGGGATACACACTGGATTAAGCCTTGATCTGAGAAGCAAAATTCAACATAAGTTAAGATAAATACAAATTAATGTTTTGTTTTTTTCTTTGAAGATGTGAGAAGAGTCGACAATCTCGGAGATATGTTTGGGAGTTATCTTCCACCAAGGACGGAATATTAGAAGGTAAGACATTAACATGCCTTGTTCCAGAAGTCTGACCACGCCTTAAGTAACTCTAAAACTACTTAACATTTTAGAATGACATTCTCAGCAATTCACAAAATTCAAATGGCCGATTAAATAAATCAGAATCTTAAGGTCACAAACAAAGGCTGGGTTGGTTTTACTGATATATTTACTTACAGAGAAAGGGCGATCGAGTAATACTTGATCATTCGAAAACCCAGGAAACACTTAAGAGGGCTCCTCGCTCCAACCCCCACATTTTTAACATTTTTCAAAATATTTCAAAAACTAAGAGCACTATCAAAAATGTAAGAACATAGCGTACTAGAAATTACAAATTACCATGAAATACAATGGACAGCGATCTCGAAATCTTGTCCATTGATTAGTACTGAGACTTTAATTAAATAATTACGTCATAATCTTTGAAAACGTACCACTCATTAATGGACAAGACCCCGAGATCGCTGCCCATTGTATTTGATAGTAATTTGTAAGCTCTAGCGCGCTATGTTCTTACATTTTTGATAGTGCTATTAGTTTTTGAAATATTTTGAAAAATGTTTTAAAAGGGGGGTTGGAACGAGGGGCCCTCTTAATATGTTCCATAGAGAAATGGATTCAAAAGGTTGTCAGTGCTGCACTAATACAGGAATATGGGGACGATGCACCATTATCATATATTAAAATTGAAACCATGAGATCCAAAAGAGGGCAAGTCTACTTTCTGACTCCATACTAATTACATATATCACTAAAATTCTTGAAGAAAGCTTGTTCTGTTGTGATGTGAAACAACGTAATATTTTTTTTGTCTGTTAGTGCTTTAAAAATATAGAAGCTTTGGCAGATCTTAGTTTGGTAATCACACAAAAAATATTGATTTTCTGAGAAACACAAAAAATTTCCTGAATGGACTTGTACTCATTTGCATCTCATGGCTTCAATTGTGAAACTAGAAGTTCCAGCACACTGCTGCAACCTTCTTCAACAGTAGAATAAGCACCGTATAAATTTTCCGCTCGTTCATGAACACGAGTAACTACAATTAAATATTATTTTATTTTAAATCTGAGTACGATGGGAGCTTAGACCATTCTACCTTGGACATTTGGTGCACCAAATACTTTATCCCAAAATTTAAACATTTATTGTTTCTTATGTAAACATAGTTGTGTTGAAGTAATACATTATTGTAGTGTAATTTCAAATAATTTTACGCATTTAGGGACCCACGAAATTGTGCCTGTGCAAGCTTACAAACGTATGCCACATGTCACTTTTCAATTTTTATTATTTTCATAATCGCGCACTATCTCTATATATCACCGTTACGAGCAAACCGACAACATGTTGATTTTCTTTAAACCTTTGAAGGATAAAATGCAACCAACCGTAGTTGCTTTAAATATTTCTACGAAATACCCTAAAATATTTATATCTGTCAGATTTTACCATTAATATATTTTTGACGTGGGAGTCAACGTGACGAAATTATATTAAGGCTAATGTAAAGCCAATATCTCCAACAAGAGATGGCAGCATTATCTCCGTATATGCCTCATGTATTTTTATCGTTGCATGAAATTTCAATGCTGCTACTACAAATTCAAGCCAAAATATTTCAAACTTTCAGGGAAGGAAGTTCATAACCATTTCAAGATCATCCCTGGCGATTTTCTATTTTCTTTCTTGTTCATTGTTGAATGAGTTTCATTGTTGCTATGGATATCGAAACCTGTAACCATCAAGCTCTTTCAACAATGAACAAGAAAGAAAATAGAAAATCGGCACAGTTAGAACTCTTTAATTAGTTAAGAACTTTCTTCGCTGAAAGTTTGAACTTTCTAGGTTTGAATTTGTAGGAGCAACATTGAAATATCGTGCAATGATAGAAATACATTAGGCATACGGAGATAGTACTGCCATATTTTGTTGAAGATCTTGACTTTATATTAATCTTAAAATTAGGCAAACAACGTCTTAAGGGTACTAAGAAACTATGAATGAATGACCACCATTTCTGTTGAAAGAAAATATGCTGGTCCGCGCTTGGTATGCGATCTTCATCTAAAGCATTTCGCTTGATTAAGCTTATCGTATTCTAAAAGTTAGTGAAAGTGCCATTTCATAGACATATATATAGGGTAGGGTAATTTATTGATGTCATTTCCCTAACTTCAGTGGTTAAACGTTGTCAGTAGAAATATACGGGCATCCTTCCAGTTTCCTTAGGGCGGCTACACATGTGCGCGATCTCCGCGTGCATTGCATGCGTTAATGTTATCATCACTCATCTGTATGACTATTGTTTTCACTGTGCTAATCTTAATAATTGTTAATGTTTTTTTCATTTATATTGAAGTCATTTTAAATATAATTATCCCAGCTTTGTTTATTGTTGGACAGGCTAAGTTCCACCGTACCCAGACACTCATCTTGTCTACAGCCCATTCATTAATACAATAATTATAAGTATTTCAGTATGCTGTCATCGGATCTACCCTAAATTTAAATTGCTTGTACAGTTTTCAGGCATCTTCAATTTTAATCGTAAGAGTTAAGTTAGTGAATTACATGCCTTATTGTTTATGTTTCATCCTAAGAAACAATAACCAAAAAGTTGCTAGTCCACAAGCTTTGCATTCGGAAGGATCTCAGTTCGATCCTCCTGTTAGCTATCCTGACTTAAGGTTTTTTACCTAGATTTCATCACGCTGTTACATTCAAACCAAGCCATTTGATGTCTCAAGGCGCTTACTTGCTCCTCTTATCCTTTCCCGCTAATCTTTCACGGCATGTAATAGAAAATTCGTCATATGTCTTGCTTTTCTGTTCATTTAAGATATTATTACATTTACAAATAAAATCCTGTTTATTTTTTACTTTTCTCAAATCACTATGTGCAAGATAAAACTGTACGATATTACAAATAGTTATTATTAAAGTTATATTATATTTTATAGTTACTGTATTTAACTTATATTTATTGTATTATATTATAGTATTATTATTATTTATTATAGTAATGAGTAATATTCCTTTTTCTTATTGATTAAGTCAATACGAGAAGAAAACGTGATTGTTTCATCGTCTTTTGCTGCTTAACACTAAATTTTAAAGAGTTTGAAATACTAATAAGATTTTTTGATATTCTGATGTTGCAACACTGAGTTCTTTTACCTGCGTTTTCAAATTTACCTCTTCTTCTCGAAAAGAAGTAGGGGGGCTTAATTAGGCAATTAGTCTTTGTGTAAAATACCGAAAATTATCACAGCTGCCAGAGGGGGAACTTTGAGATGAATACCTATTGTATTCCCTTATCTGAACGCGGCTAGGAGAGAAGATTGATGGGTTGCAGCTGCCTGGTCGATTCTTTTAGCAGTTAGGGAGTGATGACGATATGCATAGGGAGTGATGACTATATGCAAAGAAAATTATAAGTATCTTGGATAGAGGAATCAGTTTTCATAAAAGTGATATCATTTATATTTCTTAAGATGTATTTCTAAGGTATTGTATATCTTACGATAGACTTAGCGTAGAAACACGAGTGAGCCAAGAAACTATACTAAAATTGTCTGAAGAATATGATGAACGTAGTCTTAATTATTTAACTATTTCGCGTTTAACGTACGTGAATCTTTATTAGGTATATATGTGAGGTATTTCATAAACTTCCTTAATCTTTAAGATGCTCATTAATATTAAGACGTTTAATAAGACGTTGAAAGAAACTTCGCGACACTTTATGCCGTTAATCAATGTGAAGGAACCATAACGAGGATTCCTAACAATCCGAACTCGATATAACTAGATGGAAGACTTGAGACATTCAAACGAGTGTTTCTTTGGAGCTCCTTAAGATGTTGTCAAGATGGTATTCAATAAAATGGTTTGATCAGGAATAAAGTGAACTAGGGAGGTGGGAGAAGTTTGTATACATGTTAGGTATGTATATGAAATAGAGTAGAAGTGTTTTAGGCCTCGATCTTACGTGGAATTCTTTAAGAAATTGCCAAGGAATCTTGTAAGGAAGAGCCTTTAATTCAGAATGAAGCGAACTAGAGAGATGGGAGAAGCTTGCAATCAAATTTGGTATGTATATGGAGTGTACTTGCGGTATTCCGCCATGCAGTCGATATATTTTATTAGTCTATTTTTCTTGGATTTCCCTAAGAAGTTGTCAAGATGATATTCAAGAAAATGGTTCTAATTTGGAATTAAGCGAACTGGAGAGATGGGAAAAGTTTGGATCAAAACTATATTCGTATAAGCAATGTACTAGAATCGCTTTTAATGGTCTATCTTCCTTGGAACTCCTTAAGAAATTGTCAAGATGGTATTCAAGAAAATGGATTTAATCAGGAATGAAGTGAACTAGGGATGTTGCAAAATTTTGTATCCATGTTAGGTATGTACCATATATGCAATATACTAGATATGTTCTTGTTTCTATATTTTCTTTACGTCTACTTAAGAAATCACTATCATAGTATATGAGAATATGGTTTTACTTAGGAATTAATTGACCTAGGAAGATTGGAGAAGTTTGTTACCAAGCTATAATCGTATAAGCAATGTACTAGAAATGTTCGTGTCTCCCTATCTCCCTTGGAACTCCTTCAGAAATTGTTAAGAAGGTATATAATAAAATGCGTTTATTTCAGAATGGAAGGTGTTAACGAGACGGGATAAGCCTGAAATCAAGTTAGGGATGTGTAAGTATGTATTAGCTATGATTATCTTTGTCTCTTTTCCTTGCAACTCCTTCAGAAGATTTCAAGGAATCTTCTAAGGAAGTGCTTTTGATTCAGGACGAAGCGAACTAGGAAGTTGGGAGAAGGTTGTGTTCATTTTAGATATGTATATGAAATATAGTAGGACTGTTCTTGTTCCTCTTTAACGAACATTTAAAGATTTAAATGTGAACCTCTTTAGTACTTCCTTGGAACTCCTTGAGAAATTATTAAGATGATGTATAAGAATATACTTTTAATTAGGAATTAAATGAACTAGAGGGACGGTAGAAGGTTGTGTTCATGTTAGAATCCTATATGCAATATACTAGGCATACTTTTACTTGTCTATTTTCCTTGGAATTCCTTAAGAGATTATCAAGATAATATTCAAGAAAATAGCTTTAATCAGGAATGAAGAACGTTAACAAGACGGGAGAAGTTTGCAACCAAGCTAGAATCGAATACAAAATACAGTATGAGTATTTTTATTTCTTCATTTTCCTTGGAATTCCTTAAGAAACTATCAGGAAATCTTCCAAGGAATTGCCCAAGAAAATGGTTTTAGTTAGGAATGAAGTAAACTTAGGAGACGGGAAAAAGTTGAACCAACTTGGGTATGTATATGCAGTGTAAAAGGGATATGCAACCTTGCACGGGATATATCTTTTCGTCTACCTGATAGAGTATTTGGTAGAAAATACACTCCTCTTTATTAAGAGATTTAAAAGAATATTTCTTTAGGACGAAAGAGTATTTTGTATTCTTCATAATGAATACCGTATCACGGTGTGAAGCACTAAATTAATTTGAATTTATTAATTCGAATTTGATGGAACTAATAGTCGAAATACGAAACTTATTTAGTTTAATCTTTTATTTGAATGGAACAATATTCATGGAACTGGTATTTGAATATGTTTAAATGATACATTGCCTCATTTTCTAATCAAATTACAATTGTTTCGGCTTCATATTTGCAGCATACGAGGTTATATTATTGTCAGTTTTTTCCTCCTCAAATATTTATTGGCTCGATTTTGTTCATAAAATCTTTGAAATTTTCCCCTTTAACGAACATTTAAATATGCAAACGTCTTTAGTACATTCTATTAAGGCATTAAATGTGAACTGCTTCGTAGTTTCGTGCTGTAATATAGTTTATGAAGTCTTCTTTTCCCTCAAAGTTGAACAGACCATTTTTTTATTTTTCATTGTCGCTAGATGGAGGAGGAACTTACTGTCACAATGTTGATATGACTGCTCCAACTAAGATTTTTTTAGGTTCGCAATGAATATTGAAGAATATAATATTAACTTTATTAAATTCACAACGAAGGAGCATTGCTCAATAAAAATTTTCAGTAAAATATTTCAACATGTTGCACTTCCAACTTGTTAATTTAGAATTCATTGTTAGCTGATGTACAGAGAACTTACCATCACCAAGGTGATATGATTCATCCATGAACTTTCTTCTAGCAATACTCCCCTAAACCAGAGAATTTTCACACGATTCGTTCCACTTAATTAATTGAATGGACAGTTGAAGAATGCAATAAACGCAAAAAAAAATGAAAATGTACTTTATGCCGGATTTGATATCCTGAAGTGGTGGCGCACCTACACAGTACACAAAGACAGCAAAAGACTATTAGTAAAGGCTTGAAAAGCAAGTGCGAAATAGAGATGGAAAAAAATAGCGTAGCACCTTCTTTTTCACTGTTACGTTGGATAAATGCTATCACTACGACAACCAATTAAAAATAGCAGTTGCTAAATTTACTGCTATTTTTTCGAAGCTTGCTTAGGGTAAATCGCATTGTTCTTTTTCTAAACAAACAGAACTACTGGCAGAATGGAATAAAGGGCGGAGGATGGCAGAGAGGACAATCATGGCGTGTGGTCTCTACGTAATTAGTGGAATCTCTTAAGCGTTTGCGGACTTGTTATAAAGAGCTCTCGGAAGGCACTGGCTAATAGTTGGCTGTGTGGAGTAATGTATAAGGTATTCGAGTTAGAATGAAGTGGTCGCAGGCTCGATACTAGTTTATCTAAAGTTTTTTATTTTTAAAGAAGTTTATATTTTTTATATTTTGAGTAGGTTATTTCGAATTGTTATTGTTTATTTTTTATAACTTTATTTTCGTTTGTTTGTTAATCTTTTTTTCGTGTATTCTGATTTTGGTAGCCTAATTCAGTAAAAAATTGGAAAGGATTTGAGGTCCAGCGTTCGGTACTCCTTCACTTAATTTTTTTGAAAAAGTGAAACATCTTTTTATTTGTGTTTTCCAAAAAAGCTCTGCTTTTGTGATTAGACATTTTTCTTTCTTTTAGGTGATGAAAAATACGCACTTTAAAGTTTTCATAAAATTCACAGACATAGGTTAGAAAAAGTCAGGGTAAATGTGTTTTTCTTAATACACAATGACAATATTTATTTCGTCAAACCGTAGCAAAATATTAAATTTTCAAGACATTACTGTTACGGAACTATTCACTCTAGGATGATTCTTTTCATTAGCGAGAATATTGTGGCGTCATGATTCTTCCTCTCCGCACGGTGCAGAGATAATGCTAGAATCCACCAATTTGTAGTTCTCAAGAATTATTTTTTGCGGTAAAAATAAATTCAAACACTAAAGTTCTATTGTACCTTCCCAATTTTCTAGTTAATGCTCTCCAAATAGAAAATTCTGGGAGAATCCATATATATGAGTGTGTGTGCGTATATACGCGTACATTGCATGGTGGAGAAAAGCAAGAATAAAATTCTGAAAAATTGATAGGACTAGAAATGGAACCATACTGGATTTACAAAAAATTATGCCCGGGGCGGGCACATTCATTTTTCTTGTATCTCTGCCGCCCGTTAAATCTAGTACATTTATATCGAAAAGGCTCACCCTAAATCCTCCCAAACGGTTGCGCATAGGGGTATATAACCCTTTGCGTTCCCCTAGAACCGGGTCTGCGATTTTTTCGCTCCCTTCTCACGTTTAATGAGGCACGTATCTAAAAATTCGTTTTGGAAGGGGACCACAGGCTTTCCATGGGAATCCACTGTGTGTCTGGGACACGGTGTATATACAAGGTGTTCATGAACTACATCGACATCCTGACATCAAAACAAGACGAAAGTTCTTCTGACGAATTTTAGAAATGCGCATAGTTTTAGAGCTACAGGTGACCAAAAGCGTGGGAAAATCAACTTGAGAGTTTTATGTTTTTATCACCACAAACAGTAAGCTGACGCGGCATAGTATTGTCAAAAGCACTAAACCTACTTCATTTGAAAATGCATGCTTCAAAATTACGAAATGGGCACGCAAGGGAATTCCCAAACCAAGCAGGAATTTTCGAATATTTCTCAAGATGAGAAATGTCAAATTGAGCATGAATTAAACGATTTCTCATGTGAGTAAAAATAATATAGTCATTCATAGCATAAAATTGGGCAGTGATATTCAATCTCTTTGATAGCAAATAAACAAACCGTTCGGTTAAATTATACAATGCTTACTCCTACTTTTTATGCAACCAATACTTTAAAAAAAAATCATTCCGTATAAGGAATCTACTTCAGATATCGATTTGGCGCAAAGAATATCGATTTCTGCATATTACGTCTCACCACTTAAATAATGTGCAGACGTTTTTCATAAGTTTGAAGAAGAAAATAAATCCAACAAGTTTTTCTAATTGTACAGAAAAATACAATACCGGTAAACTGTCTGAGCAGTGCGTAAGGATAAGAAGAACGTTCCGAATATTCAGTAAAAATATTGATTCCTTTCAATAGATAACAAAAATATTATACAGTTTGTCTTAATTTCTCACAAAACAGATTTTAGGATTTGTTTCCTTCTTCAAACTGCCGATTTAAATATATGAGCCCCTTAAAATAACGAGAATTCAAGCGAATTCGATCAATATTGTAATCAGCTAATTACTTTTTTGCAGTGTTGTTAACTAGGTAAAAGCATTCCATCGCAGCAATGGTGACTGTATGAAGAACTCATTGAAATCAATGTATTATTTCTTCAAGCAAATTCGAAAATCGAATTAATGCCTGAGTGAGAATACGAGTATCATTTCGACAATATTCCAAGACTTCATGTTGAAAATCAAGTATCGTTTTACTGTCAACACATTCTTCATGCCATTTAACAATTGCTTCGTTCTTTTGGGGTGATTTATTCTTAATATCGTAAAACTCAAGTTTTGGGTACAATTTTTTGTAATTCTGATTTTGGAGGTATTAAACTTTCTTGATAGTTTCTTCAAGACCAATGGTACTAGGTAAATCAGCCAATCCTACACTCATGAACAAGAACGTATCTCTAAAGATGATATTATTTACTGTTAGTTACAAAGGTTTGTGTCTACGACTAATACTATGAAGCACTAATTTTTGACGTTCCAAATACTCACTAGCAAACAAACAAATTGTCAAGACCGTGTGCATTATTTGCAGGAGCTACTACCTGAGTATACTTGGATCCTTGCCCCAGTACGTGATTAATGAATGATTCCATAGTATAAAACACAAAATACCTAGACCTATCAGAATCACCACAAAGTACTTTTAAGATTTTCGTCTTCGATACCTCTACATTTTTGACAACGATGACTTGTGCAAATTAAGTTGGCCTGATGCTTATTTTCACCATTTTCATCTTCTTCCGACAACATTGTCTCAAGATCAATTATTATATACAGAAAATTTTGTATTCGTTTTCGTATTGTTCGCTTTACAAAACACGAATGCAACATATATCACTTCGACATATATCAAACACACTTTACGAAAATGCTTACAACAAACATGTTTAGGCTTTCTGTTAGACTATCTTGACACCACACTGACGACGAATTGTACATACTCGCATACGGATTTTCCTTTCTCTTTGCCTTATGGTTATCAAAGCATATTTTATTCGGGAAAGTACGATAACACTTGCTACACTGAATTTTACTTTCGTCACCATTTTGCATGTCAGCATGATATATATATATATATATGGCAACGCCCTAGCCGAGCTGGTCTACCGGTTCCCGTAAGATCACCGAAGTCAAGCAGCTCTGGGTCTGGTCAGTGCTTGGACGGGTGACCGTTGCAGTACTCCAGATGGTGTTGCCTGTGCGGCGTCCACCCAGCGTCGTGAGGCCAATTGGGGAGCTACCTGAATAAAGAGGTAGCGATCACAGTCTCTTCGGCTCTCCTCTCCCAACCCGTCTGGTCAGCGTGGGAGCAGTAGACCAACTCCTCCCTTCGGGGAGAGGCCTCATCCAATAGTGGATTGAATATGGCTGTGATTTATTTATGATTTATATATATATATCTATATATATATATATATATATCATAGCAAGACAACAACTACGTTGTAATTGAGGCAACTACAACATTTTTTGGAGGAGACGGTTTTTGCTATTATTGTCTTACCGCCTATGAAAAAAATCGTGCTCACAAATGTCAATATTTATGTAGATATTGCGATATATATATTCAGATGTATCCACTCTTCGCAATATCTACATAAATATTGGCATTTGTGAACCCGACTTTTGTCATAGGCATAAGACAATAATAGCAATAAGCGTCTTTTCCCACAAATGTTGTAATTGCCTTAATTGCAGCGTAGTTGTTGTCTTCATATCGATAAAATAATAATTTCTTCTCTGCTGACGATTATACATACATCTTGACATACTCTTGTGTGTCTCACATACGTCCATACACAATCATTTGACATTCGTCTCCAAAACACTTTTGAAACTTATCAACATCTTCTATACTGCCTCCATTCTTACTAAGTAAATCTACGCCTGCCCAGTAACACAATTCTTCACCTTCAAATGCTTACTTCTTAGCATGATTATTAGTAAAATTTGCAATTCTAAATTCATTATTCACTCACAGTTTTGCTAATACTAACACACGAGCAAAGCAATCAGATACAGCTTCATCGGAATTACACATGGTAAATATTTGATTTTGTCAGGTCGTCCGCGTCTACGAATAGGATCTGTGATGGACAGAGCGGACTGGAGCGGGACTTGTGTTAAGAATATGTATATTTTGAATCTGATTTAATTATAGTCTTTAGGTATTTAAGGCTTACATCGGGATAGGGCAGGGAAAAGTATGCGGCGTCTAGGGCCTTTTTCTATTAAAATGTTTCGAATAATGAAGAGCAAATGAAAATATGTAATTGGAGACGAAAAGATGGAAGATTTAAACAAATCTGATAAAATAACTAACTTTATTTGTTTTGTTGTCTAAGAAATACATGAAATTAAAGAGTAATTTGGAATAACATGGCCATTCGTTACATTTTTACATATTAAGAAATTAACTTACGACACTTCTAACTTTTAGTATTTTGTAGATGAAGTACTGACTTTATGGTCATCAATACTTTCTACATATCATAGGGTTTCTTTATAATTTTTTATTACAACTTACTGATATTTAAAGTATATTATACATCGCAATTCATCAATAATGGTAATATATTGAATTGCTTGCAATATGTTTGAAATTCAACTTATGTTCTAGCCTTTAGGCATCTATGACTCTGTCTGATTTGCAACCTGTTGCTTCAAATAGAAATTGATAATATTCTCACGTGGTCTTTTATTTACAAATGTAATGTATTCGCATTTATGTATTAAAATCATGGCTTTTCTTTTCAGATTAACATGCGCAATTTGTAACAAAAATGGTATACCAGAGTGAAGAAAAAGCATCAGCAAACAAAAATAGTACAATAGTTTGGGAACATTTTACTTGAAATAAATATGTAAATCCAAAATATGTAACAAATTAAAATAAGAAAATGAAATATCAGATTTTATATATCCTTATTTTGGAACTGTCATCTACAACAATAATTTATCACAAATATCTGCTCAATGAAAGTCAACCTATTTCGGTTTATTGTCCAAAGTTTCGTTAACATAGCGATTTCTGATATACAAAAGAAGATGTTATCTCTCCTAATGCGAAGACAGCTATAATCTTCCTTCATACAAATAAAAATATAAATTTGATTTTATCGATACAACTATGAAAAAGAAGGCTCTGTGAAAATATATTTATACTATGAATAAAGTTAAGAGAATAACATCTTTGCTGTGTATGTACCTTCACATAATTCGTTTAGAAATTCATAGCATAGAGTTACGAATAATTATAAATGAGAATAGTGCTCGTACTCCAATAATTATAAATTATTGTGCGTTTAGAGTAGTTTATATAAACTATGTATACTGCTTAAACATTGATTAGAAGAAATATTTTAATCCAACCATTCAGTTAATTCTATGCTTTAAAAATATGCAAATACATTTGATTAACTCTATCGTATCTACAGAACATCGCTTTTTATTTCAAATCAGTATGAATTTTTACATCATCTCAATGTAAATATAGTGAATAAAACTATTATTCTTATGTATTCGGTTAAATTAGTTAAATATTTTATGTTTTCACATGACTAGTGACAATTGTCCCTGAAGTATGGTGAAACACGCAGTTCGTTTGTGATAAAAGGTCACTGTGAGTATTTCGGGCTGAGTTCTAATCAAGGGACCAAAGGAATTGAATTCTGCCCGTTTACACACACAGTTTGATTATGACAGATGTTCTGTCGTGGTGTCGAGGTTCCACTCCATGAAACTGATTTCGAAAATTGCTACCAGTAATGTAAAACAACTCTTTCGGATTCGTGATCTGATTACAGGGTTGTGTAGTGGCACCACAAATGATGGTCCCATCCGAATGCCTTTTGCATTACCATTGTTCATACCCTAAAAGAACAGGATATTCATATCATGTCAAAGTACGTCCATTTTATGTCCATGGATATACTGGACATAACATGGACGTACAGAAACTGGAAGTCTGGACGAATTACTGCGTGGACTTACAGTGAATATACAGTAACGTTCATAAATTCCTATCAGTAAGAAAATGGCAAATTCATTGCCTTTTCAACATGTACCTTACGCCTTTATGATAGATCACTAACCTGACTTCAAACAGAACGAGGAACATATATTATTGCAGGAGACAGACTACTTTCTTAGCCCTAATTTTGCAAGATTAAGAGAAGATCCATTTATCATCATGTGGAGAATTTTCTAGATAAACACGCATATAAACAATTTCCTTTCGTTTGTAAGATAGAGAAACTTACATACATGTTTGAAATATGTATATGCATATCCATTTGTATACTCGGGCATTTGTAAAATCTGTTCAAGCATACAGAGACGGGAAGAATATAAGAAAGGAAGAACCAAAGAGAGAGCGATGAGATGATATATGAAGGGAAATTTACTTGTTACATTGAGGAAAATGGCTTTAAAATTCATCTGGAAGACTATTGAAATAAATAAGTAAAGAGCTGTAGTGAGTAAATAGTCTGATAATATATCAAATCACTATCAAACTTCCGTATTTAACCTTTTAACACATTGCATCTCCTTTCTCTTTGTTTAGTCACATTGATCTTCAGATGTTATAATTCACTTAGGAAACTTTGTAAATTTCAAGCCGGTGTAAAAAAATCCTGCAGAGCACCAGGATCGAACCTCGAACCTCTTGGATGGTAGATGCAAACTCTATCATTACGCTACTTACCACTTCCTGTATTTTCCATAATGTTTTACATATTTGCATGTTTTTATCTTCTACACAGAACAGACCTTTAACTTCAAAGATCACCATATGAATTGTCTACAGCTATCTAATCAACGGAGTAGAACAATACTGTCATTGTCGAGAAACAGTAGAAGGCTGTCTATCAAGTTGCCAAATCAAAAGGTAGATATTAAAATTATTAAATACATGATGATCTATCGAAAATCCAAGACATGGCTCGTTGATCTAACAAAGAAGATTTAATCCTAAATCTTTTCCTTTTAAGAAGTTAACAAACCGGGCGGGTGACCGAGCGGTCTGCGGACGTAGCCCATCGGTTCGAAGGTCCATGGTTCGAGTCCCGGCAGGGGCGTGGGTGTGGATTTTAACAGCTAAAGGCGAATCGTGACGGGCCGCTGTCCAAAGTTACTAGACTGGCCCATATAAAAATAAAAAATTAAAGTTTACCAAAGAAGATAACAAAAGCTATTTTTTATAAATTATGGCATAGGCATGTTTGACCGATTGCCGAAATAAAATACGAAAATTGTATTGTGTGATCTCAACGCTAATGTAGGGAGGCAAATACTATAGGCAATACAGCCTTCACGAAATCAGCAACAACAATGGAGGAAGACCGATAGCCTTCGCGATGTCGAGAAACCTACTAGCAAAGAGCACACACTTTGAACACAAAGGTACATACAGAAGTACACATGGATATAACAAGGTGACAAAACTCTCAGCCACATCGATCACGTATTAGTAATCAGACGAAGACACACCAACATAATGGACGGTAGGTCTTACAGAGGAGCGGAAGGTGATACCGACCATCAGTTAGTGATCACAAAAGTGAGGGAAAGTTATGCATCGCGAACAGAGAAGGCAAAGGATCAAACCAACCGAAATTCGAAGTTAAATGATTATATAATCCGAGCGTAAGAACAGATTACAAACTGGGAATCTCAAATAGGTTCGAAATCTTAGCCGGCTTATAGCTAGTAATACAGATGGCAATAATGAAATTGATATAAGTAAGATATGGGAGGTAATTTGTGATACAATGAAGGGCGCAGCGATGGAACGTTTAGGTGAGAAGAAACAGCAGAAAAGAAGCCTTGGTATGATGAAGAATGCCTTAAGCTTCATGTGGAACGGAAACAAACAAGGCAACGATTGCTAAGTAATAACAGCGAAGCGAATACGAACCACTACATTAACGCCAAATGCAACGCCACGCGGGGTTTAGAAACAAGAGCGAGAATATCTGACACAGAAGATTCAGGAGATGGAAAACTGCAAGAAAAATAACATATGAGATCTGTACAAAGGGGTAAACTCGTTGCGAAAAGGTCACCTACTTAGATTAGGGATGATTAGAAATGAATGCGGAGATCTTTAAGCAGATCAAACTAAAATTATCGATGTGTGGGAAAGTTATTTCGACAAACTTCTTGATGTACATAACGGAGAAGAAACGGAGGATTTAAAAATCTATACAGTAGAACCGTGGATACCCGAACCTAGCGAGATCGAGATCGAAATGTCGGTAAAGAAATTGAAAAAAATCAAATCTTCGGGAATAGACAATATTCCAACTGAATTAACTGAAGCGGAGGGAACGGCACTAATTAAGGAACTACATAAATTGATAAATACTCTATGGAGAAAGGAGGAGCTTCCAAAGGAATGGAAAACCCTCAATAAAAGTTCTGGTTTATAAAAGAGGCGACAAATTGGACTGTAATAATCACAGCGGAATTTCATTACTCTCAATATGTTACAAAGCATTCTACTAACTCGCCTAAACGTATACGTAGATGAATAATTGGAGATCACCAATGTGGATTTAGAAGAAATAGATCCACGTTGGACCATAGTTTCGCTTTGAGACAAATTTTGGAGAAGAAATGAGAATATAATAAGACCGTTCACCAGCTATTCATTGATTTTAAGAAAGCATATGATTTTATAAAAGGGATAAATTTACAATATCCTGGTACAATTTGGAATTCGGAAAAAACTTGTTCAGCTACTGAGGATGGGACTCAGCGACTCCATCAGTTGAGTACTGATGTCAGGTAGTATCAAGATTCGCAACAGATTCAAACAAGGTGATGCCTTGTCACCATTACTTTTTAGCTTTGCTTTAGAATATGCGATTTTAAAAATAAAAGAGGACAAAAAGGGACTAATATTGAATGGCTTGAATCAACTGTTCGTATACGCAGATGATGTAGATTTAATAGGGAACGATATAAATGCAATGCAAAGTAACACGGATGTCTTAGTAGACGCGTGCGATGAGATAGGTCTACAGGTAAACATAGATAAAACAAAACACATGATAACAAGCCGAAACACTGGGAATGAAAGAAATTGATACATAACATTTAAAAATGATAACATAGAGAAAGTTAACAAATTTAAATACTCGGGAGTATATGTAACAAGCAGAAACGAGGTCACTGAAGAAATAAAAAGTCGCTTACCCTCGGGCAACGCATGTTTCTACTCAGTCCAGAAACACCTAACCTCGAGATTAATATCAAGAAAGTTGAAATTGAAAATATACGAAACTGTTATTCTGCCGGTAATACTTTACTGATATCCTAAGCGAAGGTTGAGGCATCCAATGATAGCCAATATATTATTTGACATATATTAATCAAGTTCCTAGACGCAATCAACCTCCCGTTAGTACAGATACGCATAAAATTCTAGAATTAGGATCTTCCTTCCTTCGGGCATAGCTGTTAATAATACTGACCTCAATGTGCTATGTTTTTAGAATTTACCCAGCATTCGCCTGGTAATATATTTTGGTAGATATCAAGGTTTAAAAACACAATAAATGGGTGCATATGGACATTATAGATAAAATATAAACAGTTTACGAAGAAGCACGAAAGCAAAACCTTTTAGCTCTTTTAACAGAACGTTTGGACATGGCACAACAATAATTCTCACTTTATAAATAGTGAGATTGCAAACGAGAACGGAACTCAACAAAACTGTACTAATTTACTCAACGGAATTGTACTAATAACTGATGAGGATAACCGATAACAAAGTGAAGAAAGCTGATGTACAATTTGGTAGTCTTCTATGATTCTGAAGTAGCAACTTGTAATGGATGACCTGGTTTTCGATGTCTTCAGTATATTGGCTGATATGATAACTAACTGCAGAACTGAATTTGGTCACTATAATAACTCGCTGGTGCGATGATGTTGACCGTTCAAGAACAGGACCAAGCGAGAGTCGATCGATATCATCTCGAATTGTATATACTCAATCACATTACATGGCTTAAAATCAATAACGAATCATAATCAATAATGCATTGTCCAATGGGAAGAAAGGAGTTACTGCTTTTTGACCAATGGGACCCAAGTGGGTGTAATTTGCCCTTTGTCTCCTTGCATAATAAAGTTGTACTCTGAACTGCTGACTGCGACTGACCTTTGGGATTTCAAAGTCGTAGAGACAACTGTTGCGATGAAATATGGTATTTCACTGAATATACTCATCCCAATCTCTTATTTCTTTCGTAAAACAGAAAGTATTTAATTACATAGTTCTTGTATTACTTGCACCTGGCTGCGTTCACGTTCTCTTAATTTAGATCAAAACAAGAATGATATTTACTTGAAAATAAATGTCTTGCTATTTTGTCTTTCGTGCCTTTACCAATACAAAAAGATACCATATTTTATTTACAGAAAATTAACACAACATTCCAAACTACAATTAAACACCCTGCTACCATGGCATTACGGTTGCGAAAGTTGGAGTACGACCCTAGCAGATTAACATAGATTACGAGTGTTTGAAAATAAGGTCTTGGCGAAGAAATATGGGCCGAAAAGGGACGGAGGAGACTGCATAATGAAGAACATCACGGACTTTACGACTCACCTGATGTTATAAGAGTAATGAAATGGCAACGACTAATTTGGGCAGGCTATGTAGCTGGATGGGAGAAAAACGAAGATTATATTCCATTGTGGTTGGTAAGCCGGATAAAAAGAGACCGTTGAGAGGACCGAGACGACGTTGGGAGGATAATATTAGAGGGGATCTTCGAGAAGTAGGTGTTCGTGATAAAAACTGGCTTGATCTTGCTCAGGATAGAATTCTTTAGCTAACGTTTGTTGCTGCGACGATGAACTGGCGAGTTCCGTAAGCCATAGAGCAAGTAAGTAAGTAAGAATGTCATAGGCAAACTGATCGGGTTTAGTAACTAATGATCCCAGTGAAGAAAATGCGCCCCAACCCCGACGGTTCAATTTTTTCCGCCATCGGCCCGGCGTCGGGGATGTGACAGTCGGGAAAAAGTCGCATTTAAAGGCTGTCCACCGGCGGCCCGACGCCAAATTGGCGCGTTAGGCACAAAATTCTGTTGTCAAAGTAGCCTAAAGAACGAAGCTAGGCTTAAACTGTTCCTTGCAGAGTACCAATCACACCAGTACATTTTGTGAAAATGGTAGGCAAAAGTAGTCTTTGTGCCAGAAGCCTAAAAACGATGATTTGGTATAAAATGGGGGGACCAGATAACTTGTACACTGACATGTATAGAGCACGAAAATACGTGATAGACATTCCAAAAGGAACCGACGCTATTTATTAAAATCAACATATCTCGGCTACGGGTTATCCGATTTCGATAATTCTTTTTCTAAATGAAATATATTTTTATTTTCTACATATAAGTTTATTAGCAATAATTTCGTAAATCTAATAGTTTTTCATTTAAATGTAAAAGAGGTTTCATTTTAGCCTAAAATATTTTTTTATTTAATATTTAACCTTGAAACGACTGGTTTTAGATAAACCTATGTCCTTACACAAAATATAGCGTGTAACCTAGGCTTTAATTTAAGAAAAAGATCAATTGAATCCGACAAGTATAACCAGAGATATGGACAATTGTTTGAAAATTTCTGCAGTACAAGTTAGCATTGAGACACTAATGCGTGTAGAAACTACATGAAGATTAGGTATAAAACGGGAGGACCAGATAAAACTTTCAGCACCTGTACACTGGTATGCGTAGAGCACGAAAATACGTAATAGACCTTCAAGAAATGTAGCTATACAAGATGGCGGGCATTCAAAATGACGGCCGACGCTATTTATTAAAATCAA
>JAGDQP010028068.1:4472-24443 GCA_022664845.1 Lepisma saccharinum
AAATCGTAGTTTGCCGTTCCTAGTTTATGCAGATATCCCCAAATCGTAGTTTCCAGTTCCTAGTTTGTGCAGATACCTCCAAGTTGTAGTTTCCTGTTCCTAGTTTGCGCAGATACCTCCAAATATTAATTTTCCTACTTCGTACAGACACTTCCAGATCGTAATTTGCCGTTTCCAAATCTGGCATTGAAGATACAAATAATAAGTTACTTTCTTTAACTATTTTTATATAGACAATGAAGCTGGTCGAATTGATGTGGACGATCCATGTAACGGTTAAATTTGTACTGAAGTGAAGCGAGTTAGTTATAATGTTAAAGATTATAGTAGTTCAATTTGTATGATTACCACATCGTTTGCAACAATTACGTAGGGTCCAATTGTTTCCGGTAATATTGTTTAGTTTCTGTAATTGTTGTTGAAGACCAGTTGTTTGATTATATTATCTTCATAATTACCAAATCCATATATCTAACAATTGTTTCATTTTCGAACAAAGATACTAAAGGTTAGGTTAAGTTAGTTTAGCTCTTGCCAACCCTTAAATACATTCCTGGTAGGTACTTTATATTATATCTATCGGAATAATCGGGGTCTGAGCTATCTGGTATTGAGGCAACAGTACATGGATGTAGAGTCATCGGGGGTGAAATGCCCACTTTTCTATATTTTTCTTATTTATGACTATGAATGAAAATCTACAGGAAAAAAAAAACATACCAAATCCGAGCTACATCTTTCAGTAGTTCGGCCTGCACGCTAGATTATATAGTATTATATACTGTAGGAGATACACTGATATTTGTAAAGTAAGAGTGAAATGGGATAGTACCCTACCATCCGGGTAAAACGCCCACCGTCGTGGTTTAACATGCTCATGCACACCAACACTACACTAAACAAGGTGGAAGGTCATTGCAGTGAAAATGTAGTTACGATAGAAGCTACTACAGGAAATTATATTACGGTACTAGTTAGCAAACAGTTGTAATTTTCACACCTATCTTAATGAAGCACTTATTGATTAGATAATTTTTGGTATCACAGATAATAATTTGTGTAAGAGAATATTAGCTATTGAAGATCTGGATTTAGAAAGAACTATCTCCATTGCTACGCAGCACGAATGTATAAAAAAGGATAGTTTCATTTTCTCTCACAAATTGAGGAAAGGTTTTATGCAGCAAGCAGACATTAATGTGATAGCACGTAAAGGTTTTTCTAGAAATCAAGGTTCGAGTGTAAAGTTTAATCAAATTGTCAACTGTAAATTCTGTGCACACATCATAAAAGATTTTCGTCTCCGTCATTCAATCAGAAATGTTTAGGTTGTGGACGCATAGGACATTTTAAGGTTCGGTATCAAAATAAGAATAATGCTTGGAAAACATAGAAACGAGATCAGGAAAGAGCAATACAATCAGTAGCGCAAGTTAAGGAAGAAACATCGATAAATAATATACAGTTTGGCCTTGGTATCGATGATTTTCAATAGAGTCTAACAATGATTTTAATATTAGCCTTAGTTATTTTACTTTAGCAATTATTTTAAGACCACATCAAATTTGTTTTGACGCAATTCAATCTCTTTCTTGATATGGTGTAATGCATGGAACTGTTTATGTTGATCTTAGTAGTTGAAATTCTCTTTCAGATTTCTTTCAAATGGAATGATTCTCAGCTATCGGTGGAAAACCTAATCTAATGAAAGTAACCTATGTTATCTTTGTGCATGAGCTAAAGTATGAGGAAACTCTTTGCTAGTTTATGGATATGATTATTGATTTCTGTGGCATATGTACAACTATTAGTTTGCAGCTTAAGGACAGGTAATATCTTCTGCATGCAAGGTAATCAATGGTAGGTAAATGCATGTATTGTTGGTGGATAGTTGTATTTTTATTACTTTACCGTTTGTCATTAAAGAGCACTCTTTCCTAAGAACTTTATAGATATTGTTCTGTTTTGTTTCATAGCATTTAGTATGGTATTATGAGTAATTTTATTTGGCCAGGACGTCATTTATATTACATACTGCAAAATACGCTAAGTATTTTGAGACTGTCTGAGACTTCGAAATTCAGAAACAGAAGAGTGTCTTTTTCTTCCTTGTTGACTGGACCATCTCCCTGATGCGAATGCCCGAAAACTCTGCGAGTCTCGATATATCAAACCTCCAAAGAACCCCGATTGGAAACCTGAATGGGTGACTAAAAAACCAACGGGACCCGTCTTTTTATCTCTGCAGTATTGGACTTTGCTGCCTGTGACCTCTATCCATGATGCAACTGCTTTTCCTAGCTGAAAAATAGCGGTACATACACAAATAACAAAAAGACAAGAATTACAATGTACCGTTGTACAGATAAACTTTCCATTCGAACTCTGACTTTCATCTCGGAACTGAATATAAAATATTAATTCTCGTATACCAGCATTTAACTTGATTTTAACTTCGTAGATTCCACTGACATAATAGTATTTAAAAACAATATCCCTTATTACAATTACAGACTACTAATTATAACATTCAACCCAAGAAACATCACATTAATTAATTCATTATTAAATATTCACCATACCAACCTTCTTATAACTATTCCACTTGATATAAAACACCTTATTTAAAAAGATAGAGAAAGAAAGAGAGAAGAGAAATTAAAGTACGCGTACATATAAAATTATTTCCATACATACTTATTTATATACATACTTATTTAGATACATACTTATTTACATACACTAAAATGAACATTTTGATATGCAGATTTTCTTATTTATTTACAAGTGAAAATTGAGCTGTATCAACCAGAAAATGAAGTTTAATAAAATTGTACACCCATAAATTAATTTTATCTTAAGAAAATAGTAAACTGTAGTCTAATGAACGTTGTGTAATCGTACGTAATAAATAAATGAATGAGCATAACTTGCTCATCTTCATGATTCATAATGTAAACTTCTCCCATATCTGTGACTAATAATATCTGTATCCCATAATGTTCACTTAATATTGCCCCCTTGCGAAAATTGATGCGGACGGCCTTGGCAGTAAGGGTAGGTTTATCATATTTGAAACCTTCAGCCGAACAAAGGGAATTTCTTCCTTGCTCTCAAAACAGAAGCATTTGTTGGTAGTCTTAGGGATGCTTTTAGTCCCAGGCTTCTCGAGAGATCAACTGATTTAAAACCTTGCCGGTTTTAACATTTCTTCCGTTCCTAAGGTTGTGAGTCAATGAATCGCATAATCATCCTCTAGCAACCGTTCATTGGGTAGCAATTTGTCTTTACTCACATAACGACAACATTCGCAACAGTTTTGTTGTCTGTGTGTATTGTAACAGAACTTATTTCCATTAATCTTAAAATTTCAAAAATAATCAAGCTAACAAAATCCGAACGTCTTATATTTCATTAGATAACCCCATTGTTGATGTATTTTTGTTGCATTGCTGATGTATCATTGCATTCAGTTGCAGAAACGTAGTCTGTCAAGAAGTTGGTCTTGTTGAGGTCTAAGATGTGGCAATTTCAAATGTACATAAAATATAACGGTACACCTAATACTATATTAATTTTGCGCAAATTCTGAATTGACGGTTCGAACCAGGTGCGTATCCAGAATTTAATTTCGGAGAGTATCCACCAGTTCATTTCGGGCATCCAGAATTGGTATGTATACGAACTATATATAATTACTCCTAAATTTATAGTAATTTTACGTAGTAATCTGAATTTCAGAAGGGGTCCCTCCCCCAGGCTACATCACTGTTTCAAACCTCACTAAATATTCCCCGATTGTACTGCTGTTTCTGCATTTTATTGTATGCAAAAAGGTAGGAGGAGTTTTCTTACATGTAGTAAGAGATGAATTGAGATTATAGGTGAAAAATTTAACATGGAGTTAATTTGACTCCCTTGGACATTTAAGGTAAATCATAAAATTTTCCGCCAAATAATTAATATTGGCTTTAGATATTTTTTTTAGATTTCTTAGAAATGAAAATGACTAAAGATGACGGAAATTTTTTTCCATAAACCAAGGCAAACAGAAATGACAAACACATGTTTATAGCGAAAGAGTCAAAATGACTCCTTCGGGAATTCTAGTGTTAAGACGTACCCTGAACCTAGAATGTTTTAAACGGCTATCGAACTCAGGGCCCTGGATTACAAGGAAGCAAAATTCCTTCCCAAATAATCTGCTCAAAACGATTAGCCAAAGAACGAAAAGAACTTCTCCCCCATTGCGTAGCTCGCACTCTATCTTCCGTTCTATACTAAATAGCACAAATCTCCTTAGTTATCAGAGCCAAGATATTAAATATATCCGGATTTTATCTGCAAGGAGGCTTGGGATTTTATACGTGATCCGTCATCAATAATTTACAGCCGGAATTATCTATTATACGGATTTCATCCGTAGTCCGGATATTATCCGTCATCCGGATATTTCCGCCATCCGGATATCCGCCATCCGGGTGTTATCCATCATCCGGATATCCGTCAACAGGATATTATCCATCATCCGGATATACAAATATTATCCGTCATCTGGATTATCCCTCTTTTCAAAAACGGATACCGGATAATGTGTCATCCGGATATTGATATGCAGATTTCTTGGCCATCCCTACTTTCAACGTCATTTTCGTCAACATTAGTTCGTAGAAAAATAAACATACATTATTAGAATTTACTATTTTAAATCACATATATCCGAATTTACATTGAACAACAAGATTCAAAATGTAATATGAAAGATGTGCGAAACTTTTTGTAACATGCCTTAATTTTAGTCGTGTTCATGAATAAAGTATGCTGTTAGCAAACATCTTTTCTAATTAAAATAACATAAAAAATAACCTTGAGAAATCATTCAACGTTTCTGATACCATTTTCTTGGGTATGCAAGACTCTACGAACTAAGCTACTTCAATCCATATTTTCTATGCAAACAATATTTTAAGTTAATGTTTTCATTTGAACAATTATCTTGTACTAACTGCACACATCAGAAAAAAATACAAATAGTTCACCGAAATAGACAATTTCAATAATACAACAAACTGCCCGAAATGTTTAGGTTCAAATGTTTTATAAGAAAAAATGCTTTATTTGATACGTTAAGCAATATATTGTTTAATATTGCGTTAGCAAGTTTATTTCTTTATAAAACTAAAAGCCTTATGTGAAACGTTTGGATATATCAGTAAGTTTTTATGTTTTATAAATTTAAACATCTCGCCTAAGTGACAAATTTTTCTCTAATACATTTACTCTGTGCCATAATTAATTGCTACCAGGTTCCGAATAAAAAAATTAGTAATTTAATTCAAATATGTTTACACTTCTGAATCTCTGTTCTGTTCTAACAAGTAAAGTACCCGAAATGAGGACTCGAGTTGCTCATCCAGTGATACCTTAAATTGAAGCTAGTGACGAGTATAGTACACCTGTGAAATCCTGGCTGCAGAGCTCCAGTAATAAAAAGGTTATGGCGGGTCAAAGTTCAAAGAGAAACCGAATTTAGCTGCTTGTGATGTCCATGTTTTGCTGATTATCCCGATGGTAAGACGTCGTAAGTTGCTCCCAATTAATGTAATATGTAGATATTGCTTTTGCTGGATTCATGGAGTTCAAATAAGGATGATAACGTATCAAATGAATTATGCCCTAATCATATAACACTGTTCAAACGTTTAATTCCTGGTGGTTGCACTGGTTTCATCCAACCACTTGATGTTTACTTCTTCCGTCCATATAAATCATTTATCAGGTTCATTACTGACACAGTTATCGCTTCCTTGGAAATTAATCTCTGGCATCGGGATAACATTTTACGAATGCAGTCCTTCACTCTCTTCCAATTCAGCGCCTCACGATTTCGCAACATGATCAGGTTTGCGTTTTACAAAAGCGGCTACTTGGATGAGGAGCCCGAGCCCTGGATTTCTCCTTTGGATTATTGTTTTGATTCTAATATACGTGACGAGTGTTACAAGACCTCATGTGAGAACATCTCTTTTGTCAAGTGTGCTCATTGTGAGCAAAGTATCTGCTCATCACACGCCTTCATTGACGACTTACATATTGATTGTATCAATGTGTAGTACTTTGTACGTGCCTTCACATGAATCGCATTTCACTTCAAAACCATGTCCTTCTGAGTTGTTCTGCCTTTCGTTGTGACTTGTTTCAATACAATTCGCTTTCTCTTTGAACTTTGACCCGCCATAACCTTTTTATTTCTGGAGCTCTGCAGCTAGGATTTCACAGGTGTACTATACTCGTCACTAGCTTTAATTTAAGGTATCACTTGATGAGCAACTCGAGTCCTCACTTCGGGTACTTTACTTGTAAGTCCGTTTTCAGTCGGAAAGGCAAAATTGATTGGAGCCCATAACTTATTTATTTGTAATAAAAAATGCCTATTTACAGTTTTACATAATTAATATTACCAATCAACCAGATTCAAACAAGAGTATTACTTAGGCGACTTACAAAAGATGGTTGGGAACCTCTCTTCTTGCTATCACCTCGGTCGTTATTTAATGGGACTGATGGAAATTACCGGCATGGTGAGTTCAAAAATTACATTCCGAATGTCAATTCATATTCCAATTAAATATAGTTGATGAGTAGAAACTAAGTCCTTCCCGTGAGTCATAGTCCTACTTGCAATTTTTGCTAGCTCTGGAATTTTTAAATATATTTATGGGATTTTGGGTATTCCTGACTCTCACTGGTCACAAAAGAACATAACATTTTTTGTTCGAGCAGGGCTTAGACTTCAAATGGCAATACAAGTCACTTTTTACCGACTGACCGTTGCTCAGTTGGTAGAATGTTGACTTGGCATTCGGGAGATCCTTAATTCGATACCCGCGACCGACCTTCTTGACTGAGGTTCTTTCAATACAGGGATAGTACCTTCAACTTTGGCATTAGCCGATTTCTTTTCTTTCCACTTCCTTTCGCTATACTATCCCGGCTTCAACCATAGATGCTTAAAGGCTAAAATAAATTCGAATTCAACAAGTCGCTTTAAAAATAATGAGAATACGATAGATTGACAGGCTGAAGGCAAACAAGGAAACACACAAGAAATAAATTAATAAATTAATTAGCAAGTTAATAATTTTAAGAGGTTTGTTAAGCTGGGCTGCGAAAATATGGTTAATGTGTACACTCACACCTCTCAGGAAACAATTACAAAATATCTTCTGCCCATAGCTTCTATTTTTTAAGTACAAATTGTGAAGCAGTGGGCCGAGCTAGATACCTGAGATTGGTTTGAATGGAAAGAGTGTAGTTTTCGTTTTACCGTATGAAACTTCTAAGACACCAAAATAGATATAATGACACATTAACCACCTTTTACGAATCGGGAATGGTTAACTTATATAATTATCAAAAGCTTTTCAATGATCTTGTCTATCATCAGAAAATTCCAGAGAAGAAAATAACTGCTTCCTTTTTGACAACTTGCATAAATCACACTTATTTTTGTCTTTCTCTAGCGCCACCTTCTTGTATTTTTTTAAAATATACATTTAAAGGAGGGAGAGAGAGAGAGAGAGAGGGAGGGAGGGAAAGAGAGAGAGAGGGAGGGAGGGAAAGAGAGAGAGAGAGGGAGGGAAAGAGAGTGAGAAGGAGAGAGTAAAAATTAATTTTACACATATTTGAGTATGTAAAATAAGTTGCTTCTAAATAATTTTTTTCTCTAAATGCCTTTGTAACTTTGCGTTTTTCTTTTTTAGTTTTCGCCCTGTCCCTCGTACAAATATAATTGATTTCGTTCTTTTCACTTTCTGTAAAGCCGCCTAACGCTCATAATGTTAAACGTGTAGAAGCGAATTCACAGGAAAGCAAAATAGCATTCTGAAAAAACAACACACACACAAGATACACACGAGGCAGATATGTGTAAAATGTTATGAAATAAACAATAAATAATCATTCTCAAGATTGATCCAATTGTGTATAATTACCCTAAAAGATACAATTCAGAAAAATAATATATGTACAAACAATTATATAGATTTCTCAAGATAAAGTTTTCCATATAATATTGTTTGAATCATTTTGTCTTCTTATTGTACATTTAAATCTTTTTGGTAACCTAATAATTAATAATTGATCGCTAGTAACTATGTATGTTAACTTACTACTGGAGAGGGATGAACCTTTTTAAAATGTGTAACATGAAATGGGATTTGTTTATAATTTTATAATTCCCAAATTTGTGCTTACGTATTGAGTAATGTTTTTAATTATTATTCATAAAATTATGTCAAAATGGCCAAGCACCCGACCAACAACAGGCAGTTCAGAGTCTATGTATTATTCAAATTGTTTTCTTAACCTTGAGTGTGGGCAGGTTTTCTTTTTAAAAATTCGCATCTCAATTTCACCCATCAGTGCTATAATGTAAAATAAATAAATAAATAAAAAATGCAATATTATGTTCAACATGACAACAATAGAAAATTATCCATAGGCTTTTGATAATAGACGTTACCAAAGAAACCACAAGAAAAACTGGGACAGGAAATGTTAGTAGAATTTAGTCAGGCTACCTGTGTCTGCCTCTGATTAGTGTTGGAGCACACCACCAGAAAGAAATTGTCGAAATGAGCAGTCCACAGGGGAAGAGAAAATTAGCAAGAGAATCATCATCAGATACCCATTGCTGCGATGGGAACCAGTCCAAAAGACCAAGAACTACAGATGAAGGGAGTGAGAATGATCCGATCAAAGATGTGCTCGTGAATGGTAGAATTTTGGACATTTTGGAAAAAGGGCTTCTGACGGATCTCAAGATACTTGTAAACGATGAGAGTTTCGACGCACACAAACAACTTCTCGCAATCCACAGTCCTCTGTTCGAGAAAATGCTGAACCCCAGCCAGGAGAATCTTACCGTCAGCGAAATTTCAACTGGTACATTTCCATTTTATCTCAGGATGATGTACGACAGTACGATCGAACCACAAACCTTGGAACAAGCTTTTGAAATTCTTACATTTGCACAAACATATCAATTGTTTCACGTCCAGCAGCGCTTAAACAACTATGTGATGTTACAGTTAAACTGTCAGAACATATGGACTATTCTGAATTCTGGTTTCCTTGAGACTTTACCCATTTTGAGACAAAATGTGATTGCATTTATTTGCAGAAACGGAAGCGAAATTCTTGGGTCACCACAATTTCCGAACATCAACTACAATCTGTTCCTAGATATAGTAAAGCGAGACGACCTGAAGGTATCTTCGGAAACTGAGGTCTTCAATGCAGCAAAG
Source organism: Lepisma saccharinum (assembly GCA_022664845.1). Taxonomy (NCBI): domain Eukaryota; kingdom Metazoa; phylum Arthropoda; class Insecta; order Zygentoma; family Lepismatidae; genus Lepisma; species Lepisma saccharinum. The sequence continues at coordinate 13,781 of JAGDQP010028068.1, forward strand.
AAATGGGCAAAGCATCAATGTGAGAAGAAAAACATGCCTGCATCAACAACAGAAATGAGAAACGAGCTTGGTGAGATATTCAACAACATTCGCTTTCGCACACTGACCTTTGGGTATCTCAGTTATAACATCTTCAATTCTTGGCTATCACCTAAGGAAGTACTAAGTTCTGTAACCAATGGAGATTCCAGGACTATTTGTAAGAATGTGACACATCGTGGGTTTCCAAGTGTCAATTCGCAAGTGCGAACCTTTTGCGAAGCACAATTAAAGTACTTGATTGCTCTCCGACAAGTTCGTGAAAACGATTCTCAATTCTTCATTGAGAGGGAATATGTGGAAGCTGATTTGAAATGTTCCGAAAAGTGTATAATTCATTCTGTATTTGTTTTTGGACAAGTAACACCAAATCCGGAGGCCTTGAGACGAACCCCTTCGAAAAGATTTGCCAGTTACGAAGAGAACCTGTTGATAAAGTTATTTCGAAAGAACGAGCTTGTAGCAGAAGCATCCTACCGTGAGGTGGCACAAAGAAATTCAATAATTTACTTACCATTATCAAAGAGCATTATTTGCAAACAAAATGATGATATCGCCGTTGTCGTTGAAGTAAAGAGACCTGGATTCTACCCAAATACCATCAGCATCGATTTTGATGAAGTTCACCATCCAACAGGTCCTCTTCATGCGAGTATGATTGTTCAGACTACAGGTGGTGGTTTCGTAGCAGCAGTTCTCTGTGAGACGTTCAAGCTTTAAAGCTGATTCAATATTCTTTCAGATTTCTCGTAACTACAATTCTTATTAACAATTTTCAAAATTTCTACACCTCAAGAGTACTGTTTAAAACATTTTCCTGTTCACTAACTTCACAAAACAGCCGAACCGTATTCATGATTATTTTGTTACAGTAAATAAAGATCAATGCAGTAACGGTCAATTTTTCTTGCTCATAATTACGTATTTAATAATAGTAATATTCAATTCAAGGTGTAATGACATTTTACCTTCTCATAACTGTATAATATGAGCTCATATTAATCTCATATAATATAATCTCATAAGCAGTAAATGAAATTCAGTTTTAAACAATGCTATGCTAAAGAAATGCAACCTTATTGGCAATCGCAAAATTGACTTAAGATTCGCATCTGTGATGGCGCCCAACTTTCCTAACGTAAGTATTTTAAAATTCGTATGAACAGGGAGGCACATTGATGGAAGAGGAATTACAATCTACAGAAACATTTATTCACAAAATGAACTTACGTATTTTTAACCCTTTTGTTCTACAGTATGCGCAAAATAAACAGTTCTGAAATTACAACTATGCTAGGAAATCAAGATTTGTCAATAGAGACTACGGTAACACATATCTAAGTACGTCGGTACAGCAAGTGTTCAAAGTGTCCACCCTCGCGTCTCACGCAGTTTTCATAACGATTCTGCAGAGTGTTGAACATGTTGATGAACACAGGTTGCTGCAACAAGGGGAAATCTTCTCTTGTAATTCGGGAATACTTCTAGGTGGGTAATTAGACCGAAAAACGGATTCTTTCAGCATGCTCCATACGTAGGCATCAGGGGCCGTGAGACCTGGGGAGTGGGAAGGATACAGAAATGCCATTCTGATCCTTCACACCGTATGACCGGAAATAGCGTTCCATGATAAGCACCTTCTTCATTTTGAAGACAATTATCGCCACGCCAACTGCACTCAGCGCTACTTTCAACAATTAAAGACTAGAGAAGACATCACGATCTGTTCCCACAACGCTTATGCGCGTCAGTTATGCACACATTTGTTGTTTTGACGTATTGTTTGTTTTGACGTATACTGTATTTCTTTTGTATTGTCTGAACTTGCTCCCCAGTAGCATACACACGTTGAAAATATGTTGATACAACGTTAGTACTGAAACGGTATTTAACCGTTGTTTCCAGAATGTCCGTCTGTTCAATGATTTATTCGACGTTGAATCATGGTAGAGAAACAGGTTGAAATCAACGTTTAGAATAAATGTAGTGTTAATCGTCATTAAGTGGACGATGAAGAAATAATTTCAGAAACGTTCTTTTTAACATTGTATATGCCCACTATTCGACCTTTTTCAGTTTCCCGAAGCAGAGCATGGAGGCTGGTTGATTTCTATTGGTATACATATTTAGGTGAACTTTATCAATTGAATTCATGATGATACATTCAATAGTTAGTAAATTTTCCAACTATCTGCAGTGGGGTTCGAATCTGGAACTTTCCACATGTTTGCAGCTTGTAACTCTAACCACTGATCTATGGAGGCGACTTCCGAAGGACTAACTTTTAACTATATCTTTTATGTTACGAAAACTGTATCTGTTGTAAAAGAAGGCATGCGTATATGCTTCAAGGCAGTCGCCACAAATCCAGACTCGTCGCTCCACTAGCATGGGGAGGCATTTTGTTCAGAGGAAGTAAGAATAAACGTACTCTTTACTGTCAAGAAGTGGACAATGAAAATACGTGTTTTCTAAACATTTTTTTAAAAGTTTTATCGGATGTTTAATAATGGTTGAATAGAGATTCAAATGAACATTTTGAATAAAAGCTAGTTGAAACGTCAAAAGTAGACGACGAGGAAAACGCATTTTCGAAACGTTAATAAACCGTTTGGAAACATAATTGAAAAAGTCGATGAACAAACCATTTACGAAAATAAGGATAAACAATTCTAGAAATGTGGGCAAACATTCCAAGCGTTTCAAAAAAAAATATACTAATTAATTTGTATTTCTCAATAAGTGTTATATGTCGTCTTAGAGACACATAAATGAAGCGAAATCAATGTCATAGTGGAAAAAGAAAGTTGAAAACGCGTCACATTAACGCACTCTGAACGAAATAAAATGTTCGTTGAAATATAGTTTAAAATTCTATCTGTTTCCAACATGCAAATAAGAACATGATAAACGTACCGTAAACACGGTTTACTTGGGCCCAAGTTTTCGATATTTGTTACAATACTGTGGAAATAAAAGTGATAATAATGTTAAAATTTGATATAGGACGGTTATATGACCAACTGTAAATTAATGTTGGTTGAAAGAACAAGAAAATTTAAATTTTCTAAATAATCTAATATATATATATTTTTAATATAAATTTTTTAAATATATATATTGGGTTCAAGTTACCCCATGTGTGGGTTACTTGAGCCCATAGTACTTTGCTCCTTTCAGAGTCCATAACAAAATGATCTGCGACCGAGTAAGACATACGTAAGTTATTTAATGATATACATGTCCTTGTATAAAAGATGCCAAATTCTGGTTGTGTTGGTACAGAAGTCAGTACAAATAGCTTATTTTTTTGTGGTAGCAAAAAGTTTAAGAAAACAGGCCGCAAATCCAACATAAACAATGCTGCACACAACGAAACGTAGGCTACGACTGAAAGAAACTGGAACATGGACAAACGTAACACATTTTTCTGTGGATTCCAGTATTATGTCACAAGTTCTTAGGTAACATTCCGTGGTATTTAACACTCCCCCCCCCCCTTTGTTACTTTAATCCGCAAATTACAATGCTCTTGAAATTGAATATTAAAGCATAACCAGGTATGTATGCAGCAATTGGTATCGGAGAGAGTCCGAAGTTTTCGGAGAAGGGGGCAAACTGTGTTTGCGTGTACAATGTATAGAAAATTCACATCCTTACGCTTAAAATTATACTACTTTTAAACACAACCCTAAATACCTTCCTGACCATAAAGTGCCATACATTGTTCACATAAGAAACAATACAATCTGTTTAGCGGCCTCTTGAGCCCATATTAAATCTGGACGTTCAGTCAGTTTGGGCGAAAGTAACCCGTAGTTTTGGGTTCGGTTTACAAATTTTATTCAAAGAATAATTTAAAATTATATACAGTACTCAGCACAACAAAATAACAAATTGGAAATTAGTTTGTTGAGGAATACAACATTAAAATATGCACTTACCAAATTTCTAAGGTGCACAGATTAGAGCTCTAGTTGGTACAAATGCAACAACCTTTGATACGAAACAACACACACTGTCCTACACTCTGGTGCCGCTTTCTGCATAATTAACAACTGCTCCAGTCCTAGCTAATGCCTCAGTCACCTGTAAAACGTCTAACTACGTTCTTTCGTTGTCCGTGGTTTAATTGCGAGCTCATTTACCCACTTCTTTATTTTGGGCTCAAGTAGCCCGTGTTTAGGGTAGTAAATTTCATTCCTATTCGTTCCTAAATACAATTTATATGTTATCAAATTAGAAAGACACATATGAAACGTAATCTATTGTATAGTTCGAGATAACAGTAAAAAAATACGTCATATTAACGTCCTATCAACGAAATCAATTTTTAGTTGGAATATAGTTTGAAATTCAACTTGTTTTCAACGTATGAAAGAGAATACAAAAGCATAGTTAAAATCATTCAATTAACTTTTTAATTATAATTTTTATTCAATTAAATTAGAAAGAATCCCATGAAACGTAATCTATACTATACTTGAAAATAGCAGTTGAAAACACGTAGTATTAGCGTATTTGTGGAAATATGGTTTAAAATTAAACTTACTTTCTTGAACCGATAGTGGTTAATTAACGAAATATACCTAAAATCAGCATTTAAAAGATGTCTGTGTGCTACATCAACTTATATTGCATTTCAAAAATATTTGACATTTCTCAGTGAAAGAATATAAAATGTATTTAATTTGTACTTTTAAGTTTAAGTTTGGTAAGCCGGAGGGTAAGATACCATTGGGAAGACCGAGACGACGTTGTGTGGACAAAATTAGAAGGGATCTTCGAGAAGAAGGTGTTTGTGATGAAAACTGGCATGATCTTGCTAAGAACAGAATCCTGTAGAGAACGTTTGTTACTGCGGCGATGAACTTGCTAGTTACGTAAGCCATAGAGTAAGTAAGTAAGGTTTATGTTTAGAGCAGTTGTTAGAACAATTTACATTATATTGCAAATATTCTGTTTCTTTAGGTAAAGTTATTTTAGCATAAAGTATGTAAGTTTGAAATCACTTTAAAATGACCATTTGAAGTTTTCTTATTGTTATGCACTACACTGTTTTTCTTAAGTGAGAAAGCATGTACCGAGTTATTTTTTAACTGCGAAACCCTAGAGTCTTTGTACTTAGATAAAATTTGTACTCTTGGTATGTAATCTACAGGACAAGAGTAACCCGTCAAGATAATAACAAACTTTCTCATTCTTACCAAACTTGAGTTATTAGCGGGAAGGAAGTCTCAATCTCTTGTCCGCACTACGCTCCTTACTGGTCCACTCGGATGTATTACTGGCTTTAGGTTAGGTGAAGTTAAGTTAGTGTAGTTTAGAATAGTAAGACCTTGTAGATACTTATGTAGGAAGTAACCTTCTATTTACGTCCATCAGCGCCCTTGTAAACAAGAAAAACAAAAATTTATTCTTAACCAGATCCCTACACCCTTTCGTTATTTATATTACTTGGAATGCAGAAAATGTAATACAATATATTTTCACTATAAGTACGTTAAAAAAAATTCATTCGTAGCGACAAGTTGCCATATTCTCCCAACACAATTTTTTTGAAGTCTATAACCAAAACACTTACTATTATAATGGGTTTCTCAGATCACACCACAATGTATAGGGTGAAGATAACTTTATTTTAAACAAGAAAAGACAGGGATATTATCAATACTTGGTACTCCGAACATTGAAGAGCAAAATTTCAAGAAATATGGTATGTATAAAGTTGGAGTTATTACAATTATTCAAATATGATAAAATATATGTTTTTGTTTTCGAAAACAGTATAACGAGTAGATTTCACAAAGGTGTCTTCTTCCTTCCTTTTATTTATTTCTTTTCCTTAGTAGACACAAAAAAAAAAATCTGCTCTTCTTTTAACTTTATTTTGTCCATCTGTCACTAATACAGGGTAGTGCCTGAACCAAAGCAGTCACAGAGAAACTCATTTGAAATTTGTGTTCAGCGATCTATCCGACCATTAGTAATTTGATGACTAAAGTTGGCAGGACGTTTTCTTTTGGTTCACTTTCTCCATTTACGGAATGCAGGCTAGGTTCTTCAATATCTTATCATCCGGTCCAACCTAATGTAAGTTTATACCACAAACTTAGTTGTGCTCATTTCACTCTCACTGTATCTTTTTCTCAGTGAGATAATTGTATCTCAGTACGACCGATCTCAAACTTGACCATGACACTATTTGCAAATAAAATTTTAATGCGAAGCTCGAAACACTTGACATTTTTTTAACGACACTGCATAACAAAATAGATTATGCAGTAGTTTTCAGGTTGTAAATTATCTTTGTTCTATTAGAAATCGCTTGAAGACTGAATAATAATCATCGTTTGAAAAACGTCGTGTGAAACAAACATTTCAGTTTCCCAAGTTATTGTAATTAGTGCTTTAAAATGCAGAAACGAACTTTACGCAATTCACTTAGATTTTTACAAAGAATTTGATTCATTAAATCACATGCTTTTTATTCACAAAATAACGCACACAAAAAGGATTTCATATTGATGGTTCTTTGTAAGTTCTACGTTCTTTCTATTTGTGTAATAGATAAGATAGTTATCATATCTGGGTCCAGTTCAAGCTGGCTTACGGTTTTTCTGGTGTTACTCAGGGTAGCTCCTTAGGTCCTCTGTGCTTTATTCTGTATATGGATAACATTTATAATTGCCTCATCGCTAACTGCAGCATTCGTCTCTATACTGATGATTGCAAAAATATTCGTTCCTATCACCTTCCACAGATTTTATTACTCTTAAAAATTAACACGTTCAGACAGGGGCGGAATGGGTATATTAGGGCCTAGGCCGCGGTTACCAAGGAGGGTCCTCAGACTATTACACCAATTTCTAAAATAGCGTACAATTAACATCTGCGATGAGCCATCGCGTTATGCAGTTGTAAATTCGTTGTTACTCGGTAGTTTTTGTAAGATTTATCATTTGTTATTGGAAATTTGATGTCACGGCAAGTTTTAATCAAACAGTAAAGCACAGGATTTCCAAAAACATAAACTCTCGAGATAATATGTTATAATTATTATTGTATTGCCATATAGTAACTGAAACACTAAACAAATAATAGCCAATAACTTTTTACTGTGTATTGAATAGAACAGCTTACTGAAAATTGAAACACTAAGCAATTAATAATAGCTTTTGACTGTGGAATAAACACGACAGTTTTACTGAAAATGGAAAATACTGCTGAAATAAATGACGTCATTGTAGTCTCAGTGATTTTTTTTATCAATCTAGGAGTGTTCGATCAAAGTACGACCTTTGTTTGACTAAACGTTGAAATATTCCCTCTTATGTCAGGCTTCAAACATTGATCGAACACTCCAAGATCGATAGAAAAACTTCACTGAGACTACAATGACGTCATTTGTTTACATTGTTTGAGGTAGCCTGTATAAAGTTCTATAAATACTGCTGATGTACCTTGGATGTTTTTTACCGGCAACACGTGATCAAAACACCTCTGTGAACCTCATACAGTAGACTCAAAAATAATAACTCGGCCGCTAAGGAAGAGGCAGTGCTCACTGCAGAGCTATGTCTATTCTGAGTAGGCCCTACTCTTAAATGTCGTGCATTGTCTTCTGATTAGCAATCACATTATTTTGCGTCCACTGTAGTAATTACCTACACCATTATTTTCAGTCTTGTACTTTATTGGCATTATCGCCTACTGGACATGATTGTGATAGAACACTTTTATTCCAGAGCTGGATAGAATTATGGTATTTAGGCTGACAAAAAAAATCCATGTCAACACTGTAGCCTAAGCTCCAGCGGATAATTCCAAAAACGAAGCATGTTTTCTGTTCTAAATGAACTTGATATTTGGACTAGGCAAAAGTAAATATATTTTTAAAAATGCGCTGTTTTTCCATTTTTGAGTTACCAAATATAGACCTACAAGATGTGTTAACATCCATAAAGTGCCCCTTCATCCTGTGGTTAAATATGGGTCCAGCTACAAACCAGGCCCCAGTCTTCAACGATGAAAAGGCCCCAACTGCCCAACATAATGAAAAACTGCTCAAAATAATGAAAAAAGGGTCCAGGGCCCCAACTGCCCAACATAATGAACAAAGGGCCGAGGGTCCCAACTGCTCAATGTAATGAAAGAAGGGCCCCAACTGCACAATATAATGAAATAAGGGCCCCAACTGCACAATATAATGAAAGAAGGGTCCAAGGCTCCAGGCACAAACTAAAACACAGTTTCCAATAATAAAAGACCATAGTGAAAGATGGGCCTAGCCACAAATCCAGTAACAAAAGGGCCCTATTGAAAAAGTTAACTTACTGATGGAAGGATGGAAGAGGGGTGTGTGTAGGCAGCATAATAACCAGTGATCTACCGAATTATTTAGCTTTCTTCTGTTTTAGCTCTTTCTCTTTCTTTCTTTATTGTTTTCATTATTTTTTTTCTGAGAGGGCTAGCTCCCCTGTGTTCAGAAAACTGGTGTATTAATTGACGGATTAATCTAAACCCCTCAAATCTGCAGTTATTACATTTATTTTAAAAATAAATTCCGTCATTCCATCGCATGAAGTATATAACTAGACCATACGTTGGGTTCAACTTTATCAAGATCTTGGCGTTGTGTTTGACAGTAAATTAACATTTCTTAATTAATGTATTTATTTTCTCCAAAGCTATGAGAAACCTAGACCTAATACATAGATTTACTGATATTAATTAAATCCTTGCACTTAGAATATATTTCCTAAGTTGTGTTTTGCCAATTACTTATTATGTCTCTCCTATGTGGTAGTATTCAAGTGAAAGTAATCTCTTGAGGTTGGATAAAATTATGAATATTTTCATACGCATGGTGTGCAATAGATGTAATTCCTTCCCTTTCGTATCCAAAAGTGGCATTCTTTCCTACATTCAACTAAATGATCTACGTACCCATAGTAGATTTTCCGCCCTTAGATCTCTTTCTAACATAATGAATTGTAATGTCTGCTTACGTGTGTCGTGAGGTAATTGTAAGACCAACGACTACTTTTCATGAATCCTTCACACAGTGATTTTTTTTTAGTGAGAAAAAAGATCTTATCTGTGCATCGAGAAACAATTTTCTTACAATAGAGGTGTCAGTATTCTCATTCAATTAAAAATGAAACATGTCGGTTTGGGAATAAGATTACTGATCTTACTAGTACCGTGATGGCAAATCAAGAACATTTCAGATGAACAAATAATGTTTAGTTAGTTTATGTTGGAAAAACATTGTTGGAATATTGAACGTTATGTTTTTGTTTCATAAGCGGTAACTATAAACAATTAATTAGTTACACTCGAGTTTGCTTATGCATAAGACATGCATAGAATTTAAGCAGAATAGTGAATCTTGAAATAAAATGTGTTAATGAGATACTTTTGTTAGTTCGTATTGTGCTTATGAATAGTCTACTATTGTGTTCCTTGATATACACTTATTAAGTTTGATCCAATATTATAATCTAGATATATTTGAGAAGTTACAACACTCGGTATATTACAGAAAAAGTTAAATTTGGAACTATTTCAGTGTTGTGATTGAAAAATCAAGATATTGACCAACTTACCGATATACCGATACAATCCCAATTGTATGGACAACAATGTCTACATTGATTTAAAAGCATAATACACATTAGCACTAACAATTTACATAAGCTATGGAAGACTAGAATTTGAATATTATAATTTAAAAAAAAATACATACAATAATGCACACAAAAACTGAAATTAACACGATGAAGTGATACACTTAAATTAAAAGGAATATATAAAGAAGGAAATAACAATATAGAAAGTTGGTAATGAGATGTTTAATTATATAGTTTTCTACAGAGGTCAATTCGTGTAATGTGTCAATTATATTCAACTATCTCAACAGTTGTGCAATAGATCTTTTTTTTTTTTTGACAGAAGATGCGATTCTAGAATTCTTTTCGAAAGTAAAAATTTTGGTTTGCTGTAAATGACCTTGGTAGCTTATTCCATTTTTTATGGTTGCTATGAGAAAAGATTTACTATACAATGTAGTTTTGTGAATCGGGACAGCAAGTTGTATTTTATGTTTTAAATTAGCTTGCTTCTTTGATTTTATGTATGGGGATATACATTCTGTTCTCTTCACATTGAAAATAAATCTGACGCTATAGTTTTGAACTTTCTGCAACCTATAATTTAAAATAATACTTAAGTTATTGTAGACCAAGCAACCGAAGTCTGTGTTGTACATAATAGGCATTTTAACCAAATGGGCCTTTGTTTCTGAGTTTAAAATATGTTTGAGAGGATGTAGTTACTCAAATTTGGAAATTGATTTTTTTTACTAAATATTCAATATAGTAAATATCACACCTAGACTTTTTGTAGCACTGGCTAGCTGAATTGGTATATTATTGATCGTGGGGAACTCTAGATTCAGATCTTAATTTTCTTTTTAAGTTGGCAGGGGTATCAATTAACAGCATAAATGATTTGGAAGAATTAAAATTATTCATTATTTTCTGACCAAGGAGCTGTGGAATTCAGCACTTGTAATCATGATTTGCACTCTTTAATCGCACTTCATATATATATATATATA
>JAGDQP010028069.1:0-24442 GCA_022664845.1 Lepisma saccharinum
GCTCGGGCTAGGTGATGATGCATCACGTTGCGGCCCGTAGGCCTGCGATGAGGTCGCCAATCCCCTACGCTAGTGGGAAGTAAAAATTCTCAATAGAGAACCACTTTGGCCCTGCTATTGGACTTCCCATAGGCAGCAACGATGTTAGCAGCTGCCAGGGCTGATTGCAGCCAGTAAAACTGACTGGGCGAAGGGGGCGCCACTTCCCGACGCCGGGGGAAGTTGGCGCGAGGAACTAGGCTCATCCATATTCCATTTCACCACTTTTTAAGGTTGAAGGAGTTGACTGGACAATTTGCACCCTTGGTGCTTTTGCTCGTATTTCGCAGCTTTTTACACTTGTGTAATGTATATACTCGCTTCGCCTCATTGGGGCGCTGCCCCCAGAATTCCAAGATGGCCTCGCTGGGGCGCACCCCTTTATCGCAATCAGGCTCCAGCTGGGAACTGTACCCTAGTAGGGGAGACGAGCCGAATTTATTCTAACCTACTCGTAATGGTACACCTTCATACCAAATTTCGTTTCTCTAGCTTCAGTCGTTATAAAGTGGGGCTTAGGCGGGCATTTTGGATAAAAGATGGACACATTTTTAACGTTTTCTTATATTTTCGTGACATACTCGTGATGATACACTGTCATACCAAATTTCATTTCTCTATCTCGAACGATGTGAAAAATGGTATTTCAGCTGCCATTTTGAATCAAAGATGGTGAATTTTTTAAAATGTTGTTATGTTTTCCTAAACTACTCTTGATAATACATCATTATGCCAAATTTCGTATCTCTGGCTCAAGCAGTTGGAAAATGGATTTATGACGCCCGCCATTTTGGATCCAAGATGGCGTCTTTAGAGATATTTTGTAATATTTTCATAATCTACTAATAATGTTGTACTGTCAAACTAAATTTCATTATTCTAGCGGCAGCCGTTTAGGCTGTGTATTCTTTAAAATTTTAGGGTTGGCGGCCATTTTGAATCCAAAATGGCGACTTTTTCAAATTTTTAAAAAGTTTTCTTAATTTGCTATCAGTGATGTAGTTTCATACCAAATTTCACTGTTCTATCTTTAGTCGTTTAGGCTGTGTATTCTTTGAAATTTTAGGTTTGTCGGCCATTTTGAATCCAAGATGGCGACCTTTTCAAAATGTCGGAATTTTTCCTTTATCTACTTATCATCCTCTACCTTCATACCAAATTTCATGTTTCTAGCTTACTCCAAACACCCTAAACAATATGATGAGTGAGTCAGTCAGTGAGTGAGTGAGTGTGAGTGAGTGAGTCAGTTAGCCTAAAATGTGCAATTTCAGGGGTCCACAACTAGAACATAGTTTGAGATACGAATATGAAATTTTGTACATCTGCACATATTTATCATATCTCCTTAACGGCAAAAGCTCATATTCCTATCTTTAACATCTTTTTTCTTACGGGGCCCCCAAATCGTCGATTTTGCCATAAACTCTTGTTCCTGTATAACATGCTTCTGGCAGTGCTAACGTTTTCTGACGTGAAGAACTTGGCTCATGCACTGCCGTGCATGTTGATACAGAGATTATCTGAAAATTAAAATCTTCCTCCTTTCTCTTTCCAGACAAATATTTGTGTGTGTGTGTGCGTGCGTGTGATAAACGTAGATATGAGTATATTTTGTTCCAAACGCCCACCATACCTTACTTGGTAGAGCGTTGGTTTCGTATTCGGGATGTCCTCGGTTTGGTACCAGCGGGTGACTGTCCTGACTTAGGTTTTCCCAGTGTTTTCCTGATTCACACCAGGCATGTAAAGTAATGGTGCCTTCAATTTAGGACCTGCCCGACTCCCTACCCCATTTCGCAAAACCTTATTTCGGAGTGATCCATAGGTGCGTAAAACCTATAAATAAGATGCAAACCCAACGAGTATGATATATAAACTTGTCGCTCTATTAACCGGCATATTGCTTCTTAATGCCGTGAGGATGGATCGACATGAAGACCGAGATGAATTGAGTGGCGTAGCTCAGTTGCTATAGCGTTGGCTTAGCATTTGAAAGGTTCTAGTACGGCCATCTATCCTGACAGATAGTACCGGGCCATTTTCCTCACGACACGAATAAACTATTGTTTATAATAATCTGGAGAGATATAATAAACACACACACACTCACATAATGACAGAGTGGTTGTGTATATAGGAGAAGGAATGAGGAAGGAACTAAGAGAAAAAAAGGAATTGACGAAGTGAAGTAAAGAAAGAGAGGGATAGAGAAACAATAATGAAAACATTGAAACTAGATTGATTTATTATTATCCTAAAGAACAAACGCAAACACACGGTTTACTTTCTGATTCTAGCTAGTGATGCTTCTTATCCTCTCTCCAACCCACGAAGAATCTTTGATTGAGTTCTGTAAATAGTTGAAGGTATCATTTTATTCGAAAAAGCACGGCGCTGACTGGGGATTGAACCCGTGTCGTCAGAATGAAAGGTCACTGCACCACACATTTCGCTTCTAAAAACCTTTGCAACACATGTTAGTTGTTCTGTGTTAAAGAAGTACAAGAAAACTGGATGCCTCAGGTCAATGACCTCTTCGTATTTGCACTGTTAACACACAGATACTTTATTTTGCATCTTCCTACCAATATTCGTTAATCGTCGTCGTCTTCTTTTTCTACAAGGACGTTGCTACTAAAGGGAATTCGGCTCGCCGAACCTCTGTTACCCGTTTTGAATGCTCAGAAGTGTGACACCTTTCCACTGGACGAGCGTCCTTAGCTGAAACCAAACCTCCAGAAATACCATTACTACTTTCATTGACCGGTTTCTCAAAACTTTTGGAACAGTATTACTAGTCTCTACACTATTAATATCAATTCGCTTCACAAGTTCCTGTTTCTCAAACTGACAGTTCTGAAATACTAGCTACAAGTCCACGGACTAGTATCAGAAGTGAATGTGACTAGTTTACTAGTGATTCTGTTTCTCGAAATAACAGTGTACTCATCTACACTTGAAACTCACAAGTAAATATCCACAAATATACTTGAGGACTTGTAGATGGATCGTTACAAGCCAAGATTTACTTTTTACAAGAAAAGTATAATTCATAAGTGAGTTTGGTAATGGAATTACATGCATGCATTTTCAAATGGACTCTAACTTAAAAAAAAATATTAATATGGTGTGGTTCAACATCACTCTAAAAATGCAATGTCTTTCCACCTTAAATATTCACCCTATATCTGTGATGCTGTAGTCAAGCAAGAACGCACTTATTTATAATTTATTATTATTATTTTTATAGTATAAATAAAATTTGTTAGTAATTTTTCTGAGTTTAATATTGTATACCATTGTCAAGTAATTTTGATACTATAAAGTTTTTTTATAGGTCTTGAGGATCTAAAATCTGAAATCAAATCGTTAATAATTTCTAGTACTTTATTCTGAAATAGAATAATTTTTTGAGTTAATTTGAAATTGAAATTATTTGTAATCAGTTACTAAACATTATATTCAAAGTATGCGTCTGAAATATTTAACTGTGGCAAGTCTTGATTAGCGTAAAATGCACGTAAGCATTAATTTGTTTCTAAATATACAGTTCATTATCATATTTCAAGTAAACTTGTATCAAAAGATAACTTTTCATTTGAATTCTAAAACGATTCCAACTTTACTCAGTCTTGCAACATAATAATGTTTTTCTTGTGTTGTCTCGTTTTTATTATAATACTCCTTTTCTTGTGTTGCTTCTAAACAGAATAAAGAGAAGAAAATTGGGTTATGTCTGTTTTTAAAAGTAGAGCAGAAAGTTGTTTTTTGTTTTCTCTAACTTTGGTTGGCTTGCAATTTAGATATGTAATAATTCTTGATGACTAACCTAAGTTGGCTCATTTTTCGTTTATCATCGTGCGAATACGATTTTACTTCACTATAATTTTTGAGTGGAAAAGCATGGATCATTTTACGAAGACATACATTTTGCACGAATTAGAGTCCTGCAAATCCAGGCCCGCACCAGCCCCGACCGCGTCTACCCCATTTAGTTCTGTTCGGCCCGCAGTCCATCCCAGGGAGGCCAGCCAGGGCCGGCCCGTGCAGACCCTTACCTCGTTCAATTCAGTCCGGCCTGCAGTACATCCGGTCAGACTCCTACCCTGTTAACTTCGCTCCGACCCGCAGTCCAACTCAGACGCAGACAAGTCCGACCCAACCCGGTCATACCCCTACCTCGTTCATTTCCGTCTGGCCGCAGTCCAACCCAAGCCCAGACCAGTCCAGCTTGGCCCGCCCAGACCACTACCTCGTAAAGCTCCGTTTGGCCTGCAGTCCACATGTAACTTTCCAGCCCGCCCCGGTCCGTAAGCTCCTGCCAACCCCGGCCCACAACGATGACGAAAAGTAGGAGTTTTGTCTGTGTCTGTCTGTATGTATGTTAGTAATACAAATCACTAGCGTTTCAGGGAACTCACTAACTTGAACCTTGATCTAACTCAATCTCACGAGGAACATGATTCCCAATCTCATTATAAACCCACGATCTAATTTCAACCTCGACCTCACAACGGAGTTTGAACCTCGACCTCACTCAACCTCAACCTTGATCTGACTCAACCTTACAATGAACCTCGACCTCCCAACCTAACGAGGAATTTGAACCTCAACCTCTTTCAACCTCACGATGATACTTCAAACTCGACCTCACAAACTTAAGCTCGCGTCTAGAGCTCTAAGAGAGATGAGGTTCAGGTTGGGCCTCGTGAGGTTTAACACCTGAGAGCGGTCGAGGCTAAAGTTCCATCGCGTAGGTTGAGGCTAAGCGAGATCGACGTTGAGTTCCATCGTGAGATTGAATCTAAATTTCCATCGTGAAATTAAGATTGAGGTCGAGTTCTAATTTCCTTCGAGTGGTTGAGGTTGAAATCCCACTGAGGTTGTGATTGAGTGAGGTCGAGGTTATGGCCCCATGGTGGGCTTCAGTTTTAGTTATATCAGAATTGAAGTTCCATCGTGAGGTTGAGGTGCAGAGGGGTCGAGGTTAAGGTTCCATTCTTAGATTGGGATCCAGTGAAGTCGATGTTAAAGTTCCATCGTAAGGTTCAGTTAGGTCAATGTTGAAGTTCCATCGTGAGGCTGAGGTTGAGGTTCTATCGTGAGTTGGACGTTAAGTAAGGTCGACATTGAAGTTCTATAGTTAAGTTGAGGTTGATGTTCTATCGTGAGGTCTATGTGATAGAATCCATCTGAGGTTTTGTGAGGGAAGGTGTAGGTTCAATCGTGAAGTTTAGGTTCAGTGAGGTCGATGTTGAAGTTTCCATGAAGTTGAGAGCGGTAGAACTTGAACTTCCTTAGTAAGGTTGAAGCTGAGTAAGGTCGAGGTTCATGTTTCATCGTGAGGTTGAGAGAGGTCGGAGTTAAAGTTCTATCATGAGGTTGAGTTTGAAGTTTTATCGTGGAGCTGAAGTTAGTCATATCGTGAGTTGAGGTTACCTGAGGTCTAGGAAGTTCCATCGTCAGTTGAGGTTGGTTACTAATGTCTATTGTGCACATTTTGTTGTAATAAAATAGACAATGTAGATTTGTATTAGTAGAATTTAAAATTGGTTGGCAACACTGACAAAGGGGGGGGGGGTGATTTGGAAGCGGGACAATCACCATGTATCAAATAATATTTATTAAAATTTCCAACGACGTAGAAACAACTTTTGAATTTTAAAAAAAGGTTAGCAACAGTGACAATCTTAGTATAATATCATACTTGAGCTGCTAATGCACGTGTATGCACAATAAATAATGCACGTAATGCATTTCCTAAGGTAGGAAGGCTACTGTCCTTGTAGATACAGAAGAAGACGACGATTAACGAATATTAGTTGGAAGATGAAAATAAAGTATATGGGTGTTTAGAGCACAACAATACGAACAAATCATTGACCTGAAGCGTCCAGTTTTCTTGTACTTCTTTAATAAAGAACAACTGTAACATGTGTTGCAAAGGTTTTTAGAAACGAAATGTGTGGTGCAGTGGATCCGTCTTGACCTTTCATTCTGACTACCCGGGTTCAATCCCCAGTCAGCCCAGTGATTTTCGACTAAAATGATATCTTCAGTTATTTACAGAACTCAATCAGAGATTCTTGTTGGGTTGGAGAGAGGACAAGGAGCATCACTAGCTAGAATCAGAAAGTAAACCGTGTGTTTGTATTTGCTCTTTAGGATAATAATAAATCAATCTAATTTCAATATTTTCCTTGATCTTTCTCTATCCTGTTACCGCCCATGGAATTAATTTTATCTTATCTTTCTCTATCCTTCTCTTTCTTTCCTTCACTTCGTCAATTCCTTTTTTCGCTTTCTCTCTTACACGTTCCTTCTAATACACACACTCTCTGTCATTATGTGAGTGTGTATATGTGTTTATTATATCTCTCCAGATTATTATAAACATTAGTTTATTCGTGTCGTGAGGAAAATGGCCCGGTACTAACTCAGTCAGGACAGATGGCCGTACTAGAACCTTTCAATTGCTAAGCCAACGCTATAGCAACTGAGCTACGGCCACTCAATCCATCTCGGTCTCCACGTCGATCCATCCTCACGGCATTAAGAAGCAATTAACAGAGCGACAATTTTATATATTATACTCGTTGGGTTTGCATCTTATTTATAGGTTTTACGCACCTACCGATCACTCCGAGATAAGATTTTGTGAAATGCGGTAGGGAGTCGGGCAGGTCCTAAATTGAAGGCACCATTACGGTACATGCCTGGTGTGAATGAGCAAAACACTGGGGAAACCTAAGTCAGGACACATACCCGCTGGTACCGAACTGAGGACCTCCCGAATACGAAACCAACGCTTTACCAAGTAAGGTATGATGGGCGTTTGGAACAAAATATACTCATATCTACGTTTATCACACGCACGCACACACACACACAAATATTTGTATGGAAAGAGAAAGGAGAAAGATCTTAATTTATCTCAGATAATCTTTATGTGATGCTCAAAGATCCATTCTTTTATCTGTATCTGTTGAATATATATATATATATATATAAGAGAGAGAGAGAGAAATTACATTTACTATAACTTATAATTTGGCACGTAACATATTTTGTGTATTTTGCTACTAAAATCTTCATTGTAAATGATAAACGTAAATAACTATATATTATCAAAAATTATAAAACATAAGTTTTGTCTTGTCTTTAGTGCATAACATTAGTGTTCTATGCAATACTCGACTCATTAAGAGAGAAATAATTGCCTAGTAACCATAGGTTTCAACGTTCATTTTCGTTTCTCCATGTTCGGTAAGGATCATTTCTACTGGACAATTTAAATTACACTTTCAAGTAAATTTTTAACCAGTGGTTTACCTAAAGTAAAAGTAGTATTACATTCCCTCTTTTGGTTTTTGAAATGCGACTCTAAGTTTTTTTCATTTCTTGCTACATACTACAAGAAATCATAAATATATTTTCAGAACCCAGGACATGTGATAACGTTTTCTGTTAAAGAAAAGAAAATTCCAACCGTTGCTCGTTCACGCACACACTCTCAGAATCACACACCGTCCACTTTACGTTAGTTGGGTGGCCTATCTTCTAGGCTTAGATAAAAATCGTGTATAATAAAGTCATGTAAATATTATATTGGTCACGATAGTACAGGGAAAGAAGGAGTGATATCCAAAAAAGGTGATTTCTCGTAATACGCATTTTAAAATTTAACTCTTCCGTTTACTTCCATGTTGAATTTGAATTTTATTTGTGGGCTTTAGGCATCAAAGGCTCAGGCCGGGATAGGGTAGGAGAAACGATTCGGGAAGACCGCTGGGATGGAACCCACGACCTTCCTACTGCTACGCCAACGCTCTACCACTGAGCTACAGCGGCTCGGTTTACTCTCATGTATTTAATATGCTAAAAATAGCTATAAGTTATTTATTATTTGCACTTTTGGATTGGAGCTTTCCTAGCGGTTAACTGACATTATTTAGTACTTGTTAAGAGTGTAAACTCAATGTATTTATGGACATCCTAATTCTTTCTCTGTACTCTTCAACTAAAGTTTTAATTCATTTTACGATATTCAGTTTAACTTCTTGAAATGAGTATATTCGCACAAGTCTTGTGAGTTCCAATCTCTCCAGCCTTGATATTAGAAGTTTGCAATGGTCAACAATCAACACATATGTCTATTACTAAAAATGCACAAAAGTCTATTTCCAAATGGTAAACGTCAGCACAGATCACAGTTTCATCACCAAATTAAAACGATTAATTTTAATGGAGGGTGCTTCTGTAATGTGGCAATAAGTGTCTTATTTGACACTATAGCAAGATGGACTGGATCATTTGATCAGGGCCAGGAGAGCTTGGAAAATGAACCCCGGTCTGGCAGACCTCGGGAAAACTGTGAACGAGAGGAAGAAGCAGTTGGTGAGAGAAAATCGCCTTATCCCCCTCGAAATGTTAATTTGGCATCAGTGTTCGTAGTATTAACACAATACTACACAAACATTTACAGATGAGGAAAGTCGGTGCGAAATGAGTCCAACATTCCCTAACCCATGAACAGAAGATGAGACGGAAGGAATGTGTGGTGAAAGTGTTAGCTATGTTTCTAACTAATGGTTCGAAACGGTTGACAGACATTTGTACTGGACATGTAAGTTGATTTTAGTATTACACAGCTCCAAACAAAACCCAGAATTGTGTGTAGTTGGCTAAAGACGACCCAAGATCAGCTGTTTTTCGACAAGATTTTCGTTCTTGGAATAAATTTCTCACAATTTTATTCAACCATGAAGGGCCATGATCGCATGCCAGAAGGGATGAACATGAATGGGATATATTATGGTACTTATGAGTCGAACCCCATGTTCAAGGAACTGAAGTTAAAACATCCAAAGAGAGGAAAGTTGAGGATGTTGTTGCTGGATAACAATGAACGTGCTCACAGAACAGGAGCTATTGTTGAAAAGCTAAGATACAAAAGGGTTTGTGAAGGAAAAAGTTACAGTTCAGTTCGTTTTTCGAATATTGTAATTACTTGGAAAATTTTTGAATGCAATAGGTGTGGAAATAGGAACACTTTAAGCTAAATTTTGATATTTGAACATCTGTTCAGTCATAATCTTGATATGAAAGCTTCAAAATTCTTACTTTCTAAGCTAAATGACTGTAAAATGGTACATTTTTGACCTCATGTTTGGAAAGACTTGTTTTTCCTATTTTCTCCCGTGGACCAACCTTTGGAATTTTGTTGGTAAACTTCAGTTGTAGCTTGTTTTCTATGGATTTAAGGCAGAAACTGATTTTTTTTTTTTTACTTGTTTAATTTATTTTCTTTTACTTTATTGGAGGAGGACGAATCCAGGACCCAAGATCGAAAAGTGATTGGGAAGCATAAATTAAAAAAAACAAAAAACAAAACAAGGAAGGAAGTGTCGTTGTGAATATTACAAATACCGGATCTTATTCACTTGCTAGAGCTGAGCGATACTTCGTTAACAAAATCTGTCCAACTCTGAGAATTCGAACTCAGCCAACTTCCCCCTAGCAGATTCCTAGATAACAGCTTAAACCATTTTATTACGGGCCATTGTATTGATTTCAGAAATTTGCCCCTGGGGTAAATTTTAAAATACCGGTGCTATGAATGTTATTGACATTCGGTTCCAGAAATGTGTTAATAATAATATATAACAGGTATTATTCTTTTCAGGGGCATCCAATTCTTCTTACAGTGGTCACTCCTGTCAAACAAACACTCTGGCTGCATCAGTAGAAAATGCAAATTGTAGACATGTTAAATAAGTTTTGAAACATGTGTATCAAAGAAAATAATGTGTTATGAGTGTTTTAAATTCGAACTTATCAGACGAGGGAGCCTTGGTTCGAAGGCCATTATATGCAACTCCTATTCAAGCATTGAGCTGTGAAAGTAGAACATCTGTCTGTCTACAATACCAGCTCCTACCAACGTCTTGACACATAGTCACGTTTCTTACGCCATTAAATTCTCTCACATACAATAGTTGATTCACGCTACTGACCTCTTTCTGTGGGTGTTCTCCATCCATTTCATTTTCATAGCTTTCCTTAAATTACATCTCACCGTCATTACTTATATTCACTTGCAGTGTTGCATCATGTTACATGCTTTTGTATCAATTGCAGGAATTACAAAATAATCCAGTTTATTTCGAAGTGCTGCTTGCAATCAGAGGACGGTGATTTGCATCCCAAACGCATGACTCAATGCACGTAGCAAGGTCTTCAACAAAGTAAGGAGGAAGTTTTTCACAGAAAATAATAATAATTGGAATGAGTACCAGAAGTGGCAAACCCACAGCGTCCACAAGGATGTTAGTCTGTCAGATCAGTGTTGAATTCAGGCATTTTCGCCCGGGGATGGGGGAATATGAACCCTTCGTGGGGGAGGGGAGATTTGTTTTCTGTATTTTTGCAAGAAAGCAGAATATTTAACAATTTCATCCACATGTACATTTTACCTATGATATTCAGACTAATTGCGGATAAACATTTAATGTACGATTATAATTTAAAAAAATACAATATTTTAATTTTATCTGAAACATTAAATAATTATAAAGACTGGCGAAAAAATGTACTTTTAGACTAAACTTTAATTGCTATTTACTCTAGTTCTTTTTGTTATTATTTCCTATTTACAGTAGTTACTATTTGTTATTAAAGTAGAATTTTGGTAAAAGA
The DNA here is from genome assembly GCA_022664845.1 of Lepisma saccharinum. NCBI lineage: Eukaryota > Metazoa > Arthropoda > Insecta > Zygentoma > Lepismatidae > Lepisma > Lepisma saccharinum. The sequence goes on from JAGDQP010028069.1 coordinate 10,738, forward strand.
AGATTTAAAATAACTCAAATATTTTAATTTTCCTGAGCCAAATATACATAGAAATATTTTAACAAAAAAGTTCTCATTCTTTCTCACACTTTTGACTCTTTCTAAATCAAGCGTATTCGCCTTGGCTTCTTTGCTGCATAGACATCAATTACTTTGTTTACGAAATCTTCAGTAGGATCTTCGTCACATTCAATAGCAATCTTCATACAGCAGTGAAGAGTATTCTGTCCCATTCTATTTCTCAGCCAGGTCATAATTCTGTTCATTATGCTAAAGAATCTTTCCACACCAGCTGTAGCCACAGGGATGCACATTACATATTCACAAAGTTATTTTCAAGTCAGGATACCCAAAGTTCCCTTTCAGAAGAAATGACGCTACGCTGACACCACTATCATCTACATTATTACAAACAACATATTTGAAAGATTGTATATCTGCCCAAACAGCATCATCATCTAGACCAAAATACGTACAAAGAACTTTTGTATTGTCTTGAGTTAAATCACAAAATGATTGAAATGATTCAAAGTATGCCGACAATGTTATTAATTGAGAAGATTTGTCATTAAACATGTCATTAAACCTGTCATTAAATTTATCTTTCATTTGCTGCACAACGGAATCAACTAATTGTTTTGCACTTCTGAATGTACTCTCTTCTGGTTCATCCTCACATAGGTTTCTTACACTTATTGCAGCAGTACGTAAAATTTGCACTTTCGGTTGAATATTACTGTTTTTGTTACTCCTATCTTATAGCCTCTAGATGACTCAGTTCCAAAAACAAAAACAGGCCATGTCGACAATTTCAAGGTTTCTTTTTGCAAAATTTTACTCAAGTTGCATACGGCACATAACACGTATCCTATCCTACACGTTACAGTGCTTAAATATTTATATAGAATGCGTTTGCGTCATTTATATTATTATTCAAAGATCGGATTTCGTCTGCCCGTTCACGGAAACAAAAGCATTTAATTGGCTGAAGTAATTTCTATATTTTGTGATTGAATTCTGAGAATTTCTCCGGGGGAAGGAATATATTTTCTTCGGGGGGGTGGGGGGTGGATTTCCCCCGGGCTACCTCCTGAATTCATCCCTGGTCGAGGAAATAGTAATCATGTCTTTGTTGTCTGTCTGAGTTTGGTGTCCCCATTGCTTATACCAATATTAGTTGTGTCCTGACGAAAGCGACAGGTCCTTCAAGGCGTCGCGATCTTGAATTTAGTGAACAAGTTATCCTCAAAACTATCAAGAAAATTCTCCCTCTTTTCCTCTCTTCCCCTCAACCATACCTTCAATTGTTTCCCACAGTATGCACTGGAGTCGTGATTAATGTTCTAAACAGTTTGTTTTTCTTTTCTTGACTGTCTCTCACCCACTCTCTTCAGCATTTCCTTGTTACGTATCGTTCTTGTCCAACTGATATTTCCCATTGTTCTTTATGCCTGCATTCTTTATGAATGCATATAATGTTCTTTCATTTTTTTCCTTGCAGTCCGTGTTTCGGCTCTATGCGACACCACTCCCATTAAGATTTTTCCCCCTCAATTATTGTTTCATCCCTTAACACGAATGATTTTTCTTCTCTAATAAAGGCCTCTTTCTCCGTTCCTATTCCTTCTCTGTTTTTTCATGCTTCATTTTTTTCTCCGCATCGAGACAGAGACCTATTATATGCAAAGATTTTACAAATATATATATCAAGATATATAACACAATAATTGTGTTCCAGCGCATTTTGGAACTTATTCATGTCACCAAGTTCCATAACTAGGCTTACTAACTTATCAGCTTGTAACAATGTCTTGCGTTTTCCTTCAATGGACATTTCCGTTTTCCCCGTCCTTATATGTTTTACAATTTGGTTGTGTACATCAGATTAAATAATATATATTGTTTTTGAAATTTCAGCGCTACGGTTTACAGTTACGTAGAAATATAGCATGAAATACTGAGAATTCAATCTTCTACGTCATACAACGAAAATCATCCTCTGATTGGTTTGACGTAATCAATTTGTACTATTTCCGTAGCTATATGCTTCTCCCTATGTTATGTTCCTTATTCAGAAATTTGAGGACGAAAAAACAAAAAAGAGAAAACACATTCACATCATCACTTAACAAAATAATTAATGTACAAATCTGCAGAACACATTTCAATAAGTTAAAACAACAAAACATGTTTTCAATAACAGAAATTGCTCCAAACAATGACAGCAGCCAGTCTTAACTTGCAGTGCTCTTCTAATCACTGGTTTGTATCACTTTTGATGTCTTGAAAATTTAGAGCAGTTGGTTAACGCATGCAACTTTTAACTTTTTATACTTTCACCTAAGGCTGTTCGAATCCTATCAAAGGCCGTGTTTTATTTTACTCCACGAAACGCAAGAGTAACTTCAATATAATAGATTCAGTTTACGTTTTTGTTTCTTACATGCTTTCATTATTATTTTTTACGATGACATATTAAAATTATTCAATTATATTCACGGGCTACAAGTGGTACGTTCAATTGTTAACAGATGGCAGTAACGAGCACTATTAATTCATGTGCTTTTAAGTTCTTGAAAAATGCTTCACTAGCATTCATTAAAAAAGTATACGATTTTCGAACGTAAAAACCCACATTTATTTTACAGAAAAAATAGGCAATTCTTTTTAAATACAAGTGTTCTAAAGAGCATTAGTAGAAGATATCTTATGATTTAATCATGATAAAAGAGTTGCTATAAATTAGTGTTGAAGTTACCAAAATATATCAATATCTTAAAAAAGTACTAAAAGTAAGAATCAATTTTAAATGAATAAAACGAATTAAATGACGTGTTAAAGCATACAGAAACGCTATTCACCACTTATACTATTTCTTTCGATCCATTTTTGCTATCTCTTTTTAAACAAATCAAATACCATCTGTATGTTAATGACAAGCAGTCGGCAGACTGATTACGTCATAACATGGCGGCGCCCGATTAAGCGCAAGTCTGAGACTCTTTTGAAGCAAGTCGTTATTACTCTTGATAAATGCATCACAGAAAGAAAATAAAATATTTTCCGTAGTCTATTTTAAGAGACGAATTTTTATTACAATAAAAAATTACTACCGGAAATGTCCATTGTAGAAAATCGAAAAATATGCGGGGAGCATAGTGCCGTTTTTTTTAATAGTGTAACACACATAGCATTACACTTATTTGCCTTTAGCTGAGTGTCAAATAGAGGGTGATGACTTACATATAAAAGCAGTAATACTGATTATGATAGCCACTCAACTAAGACGTTAATGGTTCTTGCATTAACGGACAAACAAAAAAGTGCTTTTGAGCAACAACTATTCAAACAAATGACGCTCGTTCAAACTCTTTTACTGCCTGTTAGCAATCTGATACTAGCATCAACCATTTATGAAAAACATATTGCTTCATTACTTAACTTTCCTTTCTGTTTGTAACTGGTATGAATTTTAATTAGCTAACTCCCGTGTTGATGGTAATGATTCAGAGATCTCTCTTACGTGTTTTTATTTAGGATGTAGGATGCAAAAAAAAAGTACAGACGTTCAGAAACGATTTTTATGCTTGTGCAGCTAAGCAAACATAGAAATGGTAGAAATCAAACATCTATGAGATTCTGCTATTTTCTTCCAAACAACTGCTATAACAAACATATCCTTCCCCATTCTCAATAATTTTATGTATTGTTTCTTATTCAGACTTTATATTTTCAGATTTTATAGCATCAAAAGTTTTGTATTGCGGATTTACTATTATCCTGTCTCTGGAAACAAAGGGAAAAGGAAGAGAGTGGCCATGACATTAATTCACTGTATAAGTGGTTGATTAAGCTATTTAGGGCCCTGTGCTATTGACTTCCGGCCTGGGATAATGATTCTGCTAGGATTCCAGTTACATATCCCCTGTAGTCGTAAGGGCAACTGATTTTCTTTGACGGGGCCCTTAAGCAGTGGAGGCGCTCGGTTTCAGCCCCTTTAGCTCTCCTTTTAATCTAACTCTGCGCTCTACCATCCCAATATTTACCTGGTGTCATTTAGAGAAAGCCAAGAAAGAAAACTCAAAATAGTTTGAACCTACGCCCCTGTCGCTCCAGTGCAGAACCACTGGTACAAATATTTGGTATTATAATACAAGAACTTAGTTCCGGTTTCCTTCTTTTGCATCTATACTTTGACCCTTTTAAGAACGCCAACAAGGTATTTGCTTTAAGCTCTTTTGTTTAACTATATCTTTAATTAAACAAATTACAACAAAAAAACTTCATTTGCAGTTGTTTACAGGAAGATATCTATCTCTATTAATATTTGCTGTTAACATCAAATAACAGAATATAATACTAAACTAGACTGGGTGGCGCGACAGCCCTTTAAGGGTCCTGGCCTGTCAAACGGCTGTCTGTCTCATGTTTAAGTAGAGGGTTACGGAATCAGCGTAACGCCTCTTCGTAGCGGTATGTCTGGCTTTCATGACCACAGTCCGCTATTTCTTTTATTCAAGTAACTCCCTACTTGTCCTCACGATGCTGGGTTAACACCGAAATTTTGAGCCTCCACCAGGAAACAAAATATAATAAAAGGAATAAATCATCGAAAGCATACTTGAATCATCAACTTCAACAAGAGGGGAGGGAGATCGAATTCCACGATTCCAGATTGAAAACTCTCAATTCCAGAGTGAAAAGGGACCAAATGAAGTAACAGCTGTGAGAGAAACAAAACACGTATATTGATTGGGAATTTGGTTCCTCTTTTTCATTGAATCAGTGCCAGCTTCCTCCATTGCGCTTACGTTCTCATAGTAGCCTTGATAAACTTTCAATTCAATCCATGTTTATCTTGTTTCCTGAGGACTAGAGCAATGTTTTAGTAACAATTCCTACATACATGTATACATCGGAAATGAAGGTGAAGAAAAGAGTGAAAATCCTAGAAGAAAATAGTCAAAATTGAAGAGAAATGTGTACAATCTCACATAAGTGCATTTAGTGCAAAAATGCCGCGAGGAAAGGTTGTAGTATCCCCTGATCGAAACGGTCAAGTAAATTCAGATCTCTGAACCCAAATCTAAAGTAAGTTACTCCCTATCTGCTTTCCTTGACACACTATCCTGTGTAAAAGACTGAGTGCATAAAGTGCACAAATACCGTAAGGGAAAGTTGTAGGCTTAGAAGAGTAAAATGATAAAAGTAAATGGAGATTGCTGAAACCAAACCTAAAGTCATTTTCTCTCCACTTGTTTCGTTTAGGCGCTAGCCTGCGTTACAGGGAGACAAGCAGAGTAAATTTTAAAAAAAAAGTAACTATAATTTTTAGCCTTTAATGTGTATGTCTTTTTTATAAAGGCAGTTTACTTTTGTGAAAACGTATTCTATTGGTTTGTCGCTAAATCGTGAAAATCTATCAATCACAACTAGAAATAATGGACGTACACAAATGCTTTAAGGATGTCAATTTTTCTGTCCAATTTTCTTCAAATTTTAACAGAGAAAATCGTAATTAATGCCTTAAAGAAACTCCAGTATTCGGTCCTGATAAGCCAGAGAAGAATGAGTCGCTCAGTCTATTTGATGTTTCCCTAATTTTCTGTAAATATTTTCTGGTTTACAAATCTAAACGTAGTTTTGCAAACAAAAGATTATAAAAAATGATAATAAGTGGTTTCATCTTTACGGTTCTTACATGAGTTTTCTATTCTCCTTTATGCAAACAGGAAATTTTGTCTACTCTTGCTGCAGGACACAATAGCCAGAGTTGTTTAGAAGTGAAAGTATCATACATTATGATTTATTACCAAACGAGCGGCTTGTGGAGCTGTTCCACGGTAATAATTAGATCTGGTTAGTATATTAAGTCTTTTTTCTCTTTGTTTTTTTCACAATGTTTTATTATCATGGAAAAAATCTTGTTGTTGCTGACCTGAAGTTTGAAGGAATAGTAACACTACAAATTGAATGCCCCATGGCTAACTCGTGCGACTTCCAGTGAATGTTTTCTACCTGTTTTTGTCTTCAGATAATTTAGAATAATACGCAATAATAATTTAAGATTACGTGTATTCTTCTTACATAAGTGCTACATTAACTCTGATGTTTTACACAAACTGTTGTTATGGATGTTTTACACAAACTGTGCCGCTTTTTTCAAGAGAACGTGAGGTAAATTGACTTGAAAATTTTGAATGAAATACCTTTATAAGTAAGTAACGTGTTACAAACCAGACAAGATCTCAACTCTTATTTAACCTTAAAGAGTATACCAAAATAGAACAAATAGGAAACCCTGATATTTTAGTGATTATCGAACGTTTTGTTAAAGAAATAGTCGCTTTTAGTAGTAGGGGTCGTTTTTATCAAGTTGTTTTGTTGGACGCCCTCCATAGACAGACTTGAACACCACTTGGTCTAAAAAAGAATAAAGTATCTAGACACCGATACTTTATTTTTAAAAAAATTAAAGAGTAAAAGATGCTGATACTCCTCAAAAGTATTTCAATACTTCACCGACACTTGGCATGGTTTCCTTAATGAGCGCAGAGCAAACTAGTTAACTCTATGGCTTACGGAACTCATAAATTCATCGTAGCAGTAACAAACGTTCACAATTAGATCCTATTCTGAGCAAGATCAGGCCATTTTTCATCTTCGACATTTACTTCTCGAAGATTTTTTCTAATAGTCATCCCAATGACGTTTCGGTATTTTCAGCGGCCTCTTTCCCTCCGCCTTCCCAACCACGATGATTTCGTTTTTCCCCTATTCGAGCTACATGGTATGCGATCAATGTATCTGCTGTAATTAGTTAAAATTATAGGTATGTATGTATAAATAGAAGTAAACAATCTATGTAACTATTATGATCGGTATTAACTTTTGGTGTAATATCTAAAATTCATCCTGAGCGTATAGCAAATATCATACTCAAAGCCACAATACATAAGCAATATTTCCTGTAAACCAAAGTTAGGTTTATTAGCAATTATCTTAACGATTTAATATATAAAGCAGTTTGTAGTAGGTTCAATTGCATCAGGGTTGCGTATGTAATACATCAAATAATATTGACAAAATCCAATATACACCTCTCAACACATATGCAAATATACTTAGCTGGGTAAGTAGTATTCCTAAAACAGCTGGACAAGTAGAGGATGTGTGTAACATCACCACAAACTACGTATGTAAGTATTCAGCATCAATCGTACGTCCATATCAAAGGGCAAATTACGACAAAGTAATTATTGGGAAAAGCAGTAAAACAATTGCAAGAAAACAGCTGATTGAAGCATTGTTAACAACTCACAGCAGAGCACAAACAATAAGTGTTTACAACTGACAACTAGAAAAATTCATTATCTCAAACCACAGCAGTGCCCAAGATGGGTATAGGTACAAAGAGGATATATAAAATTTCTATTAGGGATAAAACTAATATAAAAAGATAAATATCAATTTATCCCTCCATCCCTGCTGCTTAGTGACTAAACTACCACGTGATGACTTCTCGCAAATGTGTCGTAATTTCTATTGATGTTGCCAGCACACCACAATACACAACACTCATGACTGACATCTAGATTTGGATGTGTTCTTTTTCTTGGAACCTTCTCTCAACGATTGGACTGGCTTCCTCAGAAAGTATCGCTTATTTTGATACTCAATGTCGCTTAAAACTATCGGGTACTTCGATATAGATACTTTTTTCCGAAGTATCGAGTATTTTTCAAGATACTATTTTTTAACACCATACCAGCATCGCGATACTGTTCGTGTGTGCAAGAGAACCTGTACCTCTAACAGAATAAATTATCACTTCTGGAAATAAGTAATCTGTATCTTTAGCCAAATTCTATGGTCACTCAAATGACAGTTTTCTGTTGTTTTCTTTTGTGTACAAGTAGCAATATTTACCAGAATTTTTCGTATTTTGCTATTAAGAAGCCTAATTAGGAAATTGGATCTTCCCGAAAGGTTAGTGGTTTCAGCCGTCGCGTCGTCTTATATGTATTGGATCATCTTATAAGTAATGTTGGTTTTAGCATGGTCATGAGGCGGGAAAACTACCAACTATACTAAGGCTACGAGATTAACGCTGTATAAGGCGGTTAATTGTGTATCCGTGTACGTCCATGGATTGAGTACGGTCTGCAGCAAGTTATGCGACAGTGATACGTATTTGGACATGGCAGTATGTTATGCTTTATGAGTTCCAATTGATTAGAGACATTCAGCGATCGTAGGAGAAAAAATCAATGTCATGTTGAAGAAGAACAGTTAAAGTACTCCATTCGATACATTCAACCGTCCATCATCATCTTCAACATTCTTGGTTATGTGTCCAAACTAGGAAAACGAGTACCTTATGAGTTGACACAACAGCAGAAGCAACAGTATGTGGACATTTGCAGTGCTCTATTGACCCGTTACCGAAGAGTGCGAAGAAGCACTACTTTTCGAATGACAAAATAATAGAAGTATTCTATATTCACGTATGGTGACCATATGTTGTAGTTCGGAATCCACTTTGAACTGCAAGTTCAGCTCTTAGGACATCATCTCCATGCGATGGCAGGCAATGGCAAACCATCATGATTTTCACCTTTCCAAGGTGTTTCGGGACAGAAACTGCGTGCATTCATCAAGCGATTTAATTCCTCAAACTTGAGACAGAGTTTAATCATTTATGCAATTGTGGTCCAAACAGCTTATTTATGAATTAAATAAAATATAAATAAGATTACATAATCCATTAATAGAAACACAGGAGAATAACCCGCGGTGGCTCAATGGTTATAAACCTCACATCTGGCGCTTGGGGTCGTCGGTTCAAACCCTGCTCGTACCATGTGGTAGACAAATATCGTGTGCGTGGGTTTGGCTCGAGCTTCTCCCGTTTCCTCCCACTTTCTTCATTCCACCAATCATCCCATCATCATCCATCCGGTCTAAACCAAAGATGCCTAAAGGTCTTTAAAATTAAAATTTAAAAATTCAAGCAGACATTCGCGAAAGCAGGAGGATACGATATGAAAATTGTACACATCCTGTTTGCAGATTAAAAGATGGGGTCCATAGCAACAAGCTTCAGTATGTGCATGGTCATCAAATTCACTTCTAACTTCAGATATTGTACCATTTAGCAAGGAACCGAAAATAAACAAAACTCACGGTTACATCCAAAGTTAGCCACTTTCGATTCCTAACCCAACAGGAAGTTTTACCTTAGAAGCTTTGATTAAATACTTTCGTAAAGGTAAGAACGGTGATGTTATAGTCTCACTTCTTTTTATCATGAAAGTAAGCTAAAAATATAGGCAATGGAAAAATAATTGACTTAATTCCTTGAAAACTCATCAATACTAAGCTCTAAGATTTAATACATTTTGTGAAACCGTCCAAGATTTCACGCTATGAAAAACAAGTTTACACTTATTTCTTGTGAAGTGGACATAATTTCAGCATTACCAAATTAATAACATCGTCAAAGATCAATATCTTTCATTTCTTATTACATGATTGAAATTATTGAATTTCAATACCACCCAGGCGTCTATTTTGTTCCTTTAGTTTTATCAAGCCATGAATCACAAAACAAGACATTTACATGGAAGGAATTTAAAAGATTGCACAACCACTGTGGCATTGGTTTAGGTGGAGCACAACTGACCCACTTATAAACATGAAAATTGAAACTCAAAAGCTTTACGAAATTATAAATAATACAAAAGGACAACAAGAAGTTTACCCTGTTTAATGATCTGGCGATGGTGACAGGTTCTTAACAATACGGTTAAAGAGTAAGTATAGCGCTTTAGGGAAGGAAAGATTCGCATGCTTCTACTACTACTACTGTTACAGTAACTACTATTACTTTGATTAGCTATGTGTGAGAACCTCCTTTTTACTACTATGTTTAATGAAGTATATATCTTTACATGAAGGAAAATTATATTCTTTAATTATTGAGAAATATTAAATGGACACTAAAGTTTTCATCTACCTTGTTTTGTTTTTGGAGGTGAAGAAGTTGGTTTTGGAGAGAATTTGGAAAAAGCACTGAGGGATCAGATTGGGATTGGGATACGGAAAGATGTTAGTAATTGCGTGATCTCTATCTCTATCGTTCTTTAAGTAATTTTACAGGTTTTAATTTGAATATAATGGAATACAAATATGTATGTCCATGTCTGTGTTTATTGTTGGAAATTTGAGTCGTAAAGATACCGTAAATCTAAATAAAACAACTCAAACAGAAGCACCAAAAACACAAGCAATGGTGAAATACAAAAGGAAGAAAGGTTCATGCTTGTGTAGTAGAAAACACCCAGGAACAACCTCAATGTCCCTCGAGACACAATGGAAATATTAAGTAGAAAATAAAAAGGAAGAAAAAAAATTAAGAGAAGCAATGTTTGGGTAGAAGGCAAGTACTTATGTGCAGAAGAGAAAAACAGCAAAGCCTTTTAATGCGATGTTGCAAGCAGTTAAAAGGGTATAAATGAACTCTGAAAAGCACAACCAACGAGACGCAGTAACAAGTGAAAAAAAGAATCCAGCTTGTTACGAAAACACATCACGCAGTATAGGTTGAGTACGTAAATTATTCTATTACAACAATAAGGCATAACAATAAGAAAGTTTCGTCAAGGATTTAAATAGAGAAAGAGGAATGTGCAAAACGCTAATATATTGTGTTCATAGTTGTTTTCTCCTGGATTATCTGAAAAGAGAGCGCGTTTAACGAGAAACTAATTGGAAATGTTATAAATAAGGCTAATTACTTTTAACAAGTGGGTTTGTACGAGTATATTTCCATGAATATCGTAAACTTCGCCCTTGATAAATTTTCTACTTGATCGCACAGCTTTTCTAATAACTTTCTTAGGAAACTAGGAAGTCAGTTGCATCTTCTTAATTCTATTATTAATTCAAGTATATGCAATATTGAAATATCAAGGAAATTTACGCAAGGTAGATCACATGTCTATTCTTAAAGAAGAGACGTTGTTACTTTTAGCGATTATGCTTAACTGCAGTTGAAAAGTGTGGTAGATACTGTATCATAAAAGAAATACTTTAAAAAAAAAAAAGAGATAAAACCGATACCTACTACAGGGGCCTTTCTAAACGATAAGAAATTCTGCGGCTCTGATGGTATTCTGGGTGAAGTTGTCATGTGTTTAATTATTAAATACTAAACCAAAATTAGACAAGGGGAGTACTTCTTGAAGCGGAGGAAAAGAAACAGGATCTCGCAAAATGAGATCAATTGGCTGCTCAGTTTTCAAACTATTGCATACAGTTGGTGTCAGATTGCGGATGTACATTGTGTATTTAGTTATCAACCTAATCTAATAAGCTGAGTGAAACAAGAATGAATGTGAAGGTGAATATGAAGATATTGCCACCAACTGACCGACGAGTATCGCATTGCAACTTTCAGTTCTTTACACGTAGGGATGTTCGAACACGTAGCAAGTCGTAAGTTTCATATTGTTATAAAACCGAAGTTATAAGGAGTTTCGTCATAGATACTGGAAGTTATGTCCGAGGAGAACCAAAAGGCTACAATTATACTTTATTTTTAAAAAGCGTGAAGGAATAGAAAGCAAATGCTACTTCTTACGTAGATGGTACATGAATCATGCCCGCCATCTTGAATCTCGAATATTTTTTTTTTAAATTAGAGTGGTGTTCATTAAGAATGAATCTATTATAAAATTTTAAAATTTAAAAGATAATGTCGTCGTCTGAAGCTGTTTAATTGTTTACTGAAATTTATTTAATATAATAATGAATTTATTTTGTAATGAAAAATTAAAAACAAAAACGACAATGCAATTTGTTATTTAATTTTGCTTCAATTTAATTTTTAGCCTGACATGGTTTTACTCACATGATTTAGAGTTAACAATAGGCAAAAGCCGTTACTAAGAAATAGGTCTACTTCAATGTTGTAGGTTTAAATAGGTTTAATGTTCGGAACTTCCCCGTTTCGACTATATGTCCTGAATCATCAGCGAGAATACTTTTGGACTACTTAATGCAATACCCGATACTGGTTTCCCACCAGGCGCCTTCCCAGGTGGCGGATAGGGGAATGCCGACCAGATATGGTGGGTACAGGAAATATTCCGGGGCGGACCAAAACCAGTACTCTGTCTTGCAGTTAGTAGAGGGATCTACAAAGGCTAGGAGAATATAACCCCGAACAAAAATATCATGGTGAGGGGAAGCAGCATCACCATTACCACCCTGAGGCTGAAGATGAATGACATCGACAAGGCTCAGACATGGACAGAGGACGACATCTTGAATGTCTATCTTTACTGCGAGGTCGTAGAGCTGACAACTCTACACCGCTAAAACATGTCAAGAAATAGTAACAGATGGTTCATGGATTCTCCTGGGGTAAAATATTCCGGAGGTAAACTAGTCCCTCATTCGGATCTCTGGGCTGTGACTTCTTCAGGGAGCTCCAAAAACAGGATTAAGAAAGATCTTAGAATAGGAACGTGGAACGTACGAACATTATGCCAAACAGGCGCTCTTCAGGTGGCGGTACGCGAGACCGAGAAGTACGAGCTAAACATATTAGCGATACAAGAAGTTCAGTGGGAGGGTCAAGATAGCATCGCACAGGGCAAGTACACTTCCTACTACAGGGGAACAGTCTCACGATTTCGGAACAGGATTCCTCATTAAGAACAGTATCCTTCAGGCGGTTCAGAATATAGAGTTTGTAAACGAAAGACTATCGTACGTTATGGTACGTACTCGATGGGGCAACACGGTTTTATTAAACGTCTATGCTTCGACCGAGGTGACTACTGATAACGACAAAGATATATTCTACGATAAGCTAGAAAGGCTCTGTTTGACCGATTACCGAAGTATAATTCGAAAATTGTGCTGGGTGAATTCAATGCAAATTTAGGGAGGGAAGAAAAATATAGACCTACTGTAGGCAAATACAGCCTTCACGAAAAGACCAACAACAATGGAGAAAGACTGATTACTTTCGCGATTTCGAAAAACCTACTGGTAAAGAGCACATACTTTGATCACAAATACACATGGGTATCTCCGCACGGCAAAACTCTCAACCAGATCGATCACTTATTAGTAGACAGACGAGGACACACCAACCTAATGGATGTTAGGTCGTACAGAGGAGCGGAAGGTGACACCGACCATCAATTAGTGATCACAAAAGTAAGGGAAAAGTTATGCATCGCGAACAGAGAAAGCAAGGTGGCAAAACAACCTAAATTCGAAGATTAACGATTACATATTCCGAGCATAAAAGCATATTACCAACTCGAACTCTCAATTAGGTTCGAAATCCTAGCCGACTCGAGTAATAATAATGATGATATTAATAATGAAATTGATGTATGATGTGGAAGGCAATTCGTGAAACAATTAAGAGCGCAGCAAAGGAACGTGTAGGTGAGAAGAAACAACAGAAAAACAAACCTTGGTTTGATGACGAATGCCTTAAACTTCATGAGGATAGAAAACAAGCAAGGCAACGATGGCTAAGTAATAAAAGCGAAGCAAATACCAAACACTCCAGTAACGCGAAACGAAACGCCATACTCGAGTTCAGAAACAAAAAGCGAGAATATTTGACGCAGAAGATTCAGGAGATAGAGGAAAACGGCAAGACAAATAACATACGAGA